>APFE031212971.1:149186-186154 GCA_000404065.3 Pinus taeda | reverse complement strand
TCAAACAAGGAAATCAAGCGCAAGACTAAGGTTTGTCTCCTTGGTTCCACTCTTATCTATTTTCATAAAGGAAAATGAAAGTAGACTTTACTTGTTTGTTTCTAAGATAGCTACCAGTCTTAGTGGGAATAGCAGCATCCGAGTGGACACTATTCCCGGTAACACAAGGGCATCCTGAGGATTTTCCCAACCAAGATCTCTAGGACTAGTAACTCAACCCTAGATGTTATAGGGGTTCTAAGGCATTTTTCCAACCAAGGCTTCCACGAACTAGTAACTCAACCCACATCCAAAGGAACATGATAACCAACAAGACAACAAAAGAAAAGACACCTGCAACACCATGGATATCCATGAAATCACAAGGCTAGGAAAATCCACCATTAATCTTGGCATTCCTTCATTCCAATGACATATCATATCCAATAAACCACATGCATTTTCCATGCATTCCAAAAATAACAAGGAAATCATACATGAAACTCCATACCTCCAAGAAAAACCTGTTGTAGTTGTTGATCCGAATGTCTTATTGTGCTTTCCTGCTCTTCCTTTTCCTTCTTTATCCAAATCCAAAGTATGTCACACTCCTCCAAGAGTGCTCCAAGAAACTATAAGTTTCCATGAGTATGAGAGAGAGAGATCCAAGCGAAAATTGAAAAAAGTATAACATTGACAAAAGCCAAGAAAAAAGCTACCAACTGATCCTCAAAAGCCTTTTTATCAACGAGGCCTGTAATTTCTTCATTTTTCCATTATTTTCCTTCATTTTCCTTCTCACATGCAACCTATGACCTTTCAGTTTCCTTTTCTCCTAATTTATGTTATTTTCATAAATAAATGCCAAATTA
This sequence comes from Pinus taeda, assembly GCA_000404065.3. Taxonomy (NCBI): domain Eukaryota; kingdom Viridiplantae; phylum Streptophyta; class Pinopsida; order Pinales; family Pinaceae; genus Pinus; species Pinus taeda. The sequence continues at coordinate 185,303 of APFE031212971.1, read as the reverse complement.
TGCCTCTTGAATTTCCAAAGACTTTGGTATTTCCTTTTCGAATTTCCTTAGGCATAATAAACCAAATTAACACCCACTAGGATGTTTTTCTTAACATTTAGGTTGGAATATGTGTCCCATGTCAATGGTTATTATTTTTCTTTTATTAACATTATTACATGGATTTTTTACCAGGCTTGTTACAGAAACCTCCCCCTTGGGAAAACACCATCCTCAGTGTTTAATGACACCTGCAACCAACAAGATCGTTGAAACAAAATATACTTCCCATGGAGATTTATAACATAGCTCATTATGGTATTTACAATGACCATTGCTAAAACATGAAAAACATACCATTTACTGGAGCTTTCTAACACATATCATTATGGTATTTACAATAACAAACACATACATACTCAAGCACATTTGCTTCAACAAACAAATATTCATATTGTCTATGGATCTTTATAAATATAGCTCAATATAGTATTTACAATAATATACACATATATACATATGCACATTTTCTCAACCAAAAAATAAAAGGATATGATGCTTGTATCAATCAACAAGGAAATCCATAGGCTCACACCTCCACCCTCAAAAGTAGTACTAGGATTCTCTTCCTTCCCAAGAAGTCTAAAATCCGCTACGAGAGCCAAATTTTGCATCAATTTCTAGTGTTGCAATATTGTTCCACTTTTCCTCTCATCGAAGAATTATCAGCTCATTTTTCCACTGCACACTCCCAATGTGCATATGATTCCATCTGGAAATGCTACTGAGAAAACAATTCCATCCCCGAACTCAGGGCTTCTCTGCTAGACAGTCCCTTAGGTAATCTAGTCACCCAATTCCATGTAGTCACACATCTTTCAAGTTCCATGATCATTCCCTTCTCTGATACATAGTCCCTCAGGTGACCCCTCCCTTGGAAAGGTTTCCTCACATTGGAAGTCCAAAAAACCAAGGCATATCCCTACCTCAAAACCATCATATTGTTCATAACATGCTCATGGAAATCAATGGACACTATTGGGTACCAGTGTCCCACAATGACCCTTCTCTTGAAGTGCTTTACCAACATACTTTTACATGTTCCAATTCCTTTTTTTGTTGCTTTTAATGCTTTCAGCTAGTTTCAACAACCCAACCAGGTATTTTTGTGCTCCCTATAACAAGCACATAATTCCCATTAGGTTTAAAAGAAATTCAAATAAATTCACATCATACCTCATCAGTAGCACTTCAATAAGGTACACTTGCAATTCTATTCACTTCCTATCACAAGTCAAACTAGATATTGAGCAAATCATGATGTATAAACATATCACATCCGATTAGCTCAAAACACAACCATCATAGATCAAAATCATGAATCACATGCAATCATCATAATCTGAAATCATATAACCATCACTAATTAGAATCATAGATCACATGCATAATAAAACTAAAATAAAATACTGATACTTATCCTTTAATCAGTCCTTTACTTCTACTTTTGTCCTTTGTCCTTTTGTACACATACTAGATTGGTTTCCATGCCCGGAAAGCATGTAGCTCCTTTTTATTTTCTTCAATCATGTACACATACACAATGTACATAACAATACATACATCCACACACAGCATATGAAACTAGATAATACATACACCTACACCTGATATACATCATGCCACATACACCTACACCCAATGTACAACACAACAAAATACATACTTAAGTATTGAGGGGTTTTTGCAGCGCATTATATTAGTATGAAGAAATGTGTTGAAGTCAAACACTTGAAAGAATATATCAATCAAGAGACATTGATGTATTATCATTGTTGGCAGTGAAGGAGTCTGCCACTAATGAATGCAAACCCTAAGGTACTGAAAAAAGGACTCTAGACCTTATTCCCAGAAAAATGAGTCAAAGTCGATGGGAAAATATATGTTGGAAGGAAGGAATTAAGGCATCTCACATCAACTAGCATGAGTGTAACCTATAGGAAAATAATTTGGAAGAACGCGGACAATGAGAGATGAAGTAACCATTATGAAGTACATTTATGGTGTACACAAGACGTGGCTAGCGCATGGCATAAATCCTCTAAACCAACTGTTGATGGTGCTAGACCTACCAACATGTCAAGGGGATCTCCCTAGTAAGAAGTCCCAATTAGACCTCAAACTGTTTGGTATAGGAGTCCCAACAGTGTGTCATAAGGTAATGCCTTGATCACGATGTTGCACAAAGGCAAGTAAGATAACTCTATCAGTAGCAAGGGTGTGACTAATGAATTGAGTAAAGGAATGAGTATGAGAGGTTCCAACACTTCAAAGGGAGAGGAAGGTGAAGGTGAGTTCCAGGTTGAAAGGGATTAGTCCCAACTCGGCTAGGAACACACAACACAAAGGACATGCATAACTTCCGGTAGAGCAGTCAACACAGATGCAACAATCACAACATACAATGTATGATAACACGAACAACACTCGTGGATCAATCCTAGACGAGTGTTACAGTTGATATAAAAAGGTTCAGAGAAAGGTCTGTCTAATGTCCAGCAGAGCGGTTGACATGGACAGTGACAACATTAACAATATATGCAACACATTAACAACAAGATTCATATAATTTCTTACAAATTAGTTCATATACAAGTATGTAAGTTAATCAACATATATCATTGAGGCAACCGGAGCACTCCAACTACAATAATAAAATATGCATGAAAATGTGTTGGCTTTTATTATATAAAGAAGCATAAGTCACAATCATACAATACACCATGTAAACCTGCTAGGCCCACCAGTGGAAATTTATAGCCACGTCCGCCTACTCCTCCAAAGAGATGTATTAACTCCATGCAGTGGAGAAGCCAAGGCACATTACAATACTATCCAAGTGTTCTTCAAGATAGTCTTAGTAGGAGCTTGGCTGACCAAAAGCCTTTAAAATGAGTTATGAGGGACTGTTTATAACAAAGGCTAGGGTGACCCTTGACATTCCCCTTTTGTGACAGTTCAACTACCCTCATGATTCTTCACCTACTCTATGATTGTTACATCCAATTGTAGAGACTTGACTTACACTTGATATGAATCAAAATTACAATTCACATGTACTCATGTGAGGCAACATGGATTGAGAAAGCCTCCCAAGACATCACTAACACTCGGTCCACTGTGGTGAGACAAACTCTTTGACATTCTTGTGATCGTGAAGCTGGTGAGCTAATTCCAAGCTTGGTCATCCATGATGGTGTACATATACCTCATGGTGACCCTTTGTTGAAGTGAACACTTACCTCTGTTGGAATCAGCGCATTAGTTCGGCCCCTTCATCCAGCTCGTCTACTAACATGCACATGGTCTTCTTGGGTATGGTTTAACCAGAAACACACTGATGCAAAGTGTCCATGCTGATCTTCAAGTGTGTGTTGGTCATCATGTGCATCAACTTGCTAAAGTGCATACTCATCTCTAGTTGGAATTGCTTCTTGTCTTCGCCTTGGTGAGTGTGTTGAATGGGTTGGATTGCATGCATTCACTCAATGACATGCATGCTGCTGGATCCTTTGCCTACACTCAACAACACTCCTCACCATGTTTGATCTTTGTCAGCTGCTAGGATGGATCCTTAACTTGCACTGGCATAGTTTCATCTATGAGTGCATGTTGTGCCCACTGTTGTTCCTATTCCTGTTGCAACTCATTAGACTGTCTGTGCAACTTCATGTTCTTCTTGAGTTGATGCTTTAGCACATGCAACTCCTTTGTTCCATCTTCTGCCTATGCACGATCTTGATGTCGCTCTATCACTTCATAGCCTGAGTCTCCAAAGTTGCTTTCATTATCAGTGGATCTGCCCGATCTTGCAAATTTTCTCCGCCTTTATGTTCTCAACAACCTTCCTCTTTCATTCCCTACGTTCGCTTCATTCACTACGTTTGCTGCATTTGGTATGTTGCCTTTAGATGTTGTTCATGATGTTGCTCATTGTGATGTTTTTGCTTGATGTATTTGTCCACAAACAACTTGATGTCTTCATGAATAGGCAAGCTTATAGACACTGGATTGACTGCATCCGCAAGTGTGCTTTGAACAGTGTCTTCATCTCTGTTCCCCTCGAAGCCATTGTACCTATACTACTTAGAGGCAGATGAACACCAGTGATACCTAGAGATAAGGAAATGCTCATAGAAAGCAATCTGTCAGTCGAAAACCAGAATGAACATGAGAACTAACTTGTAACATACCTAGGTGAATGATCATGAAGGTTGCGTAATTTTGGCCCAGAGGTCGGGAAACCCACTGCCAAGACTGCACAAGGCATAGTCCGAGCTACTGAGAGACTAAATGACTGTTGGAACTCTGTAAGGCACAGTGCAATATGGCTGCGAACTACTAGGATTGGACATTACGCAATTCTAGTTGGGAAGGACTACTAGCCTAGGGACAGATTTGCACAAAATTTTGGGCCAAGTAGCCCCTGACCTCTAGAAATGTGAAATTTAGTGTAGGAGGCCAATGTTGGGCCACAATGTGCAAATATGGATAGGAAGATGAGCCTTCCTTCTCCAGATTGCGCAATGCAGCCTTGGTGAAGGCAGAGACTAGACCAATCTTGGCCTGACTCGCAGACGAGAAACTGAAAGCAAGTAAGTCAATGAATGCATGGTAAAACTAAGTGATAATAGAAGTGATAAATAGTTCATGCAAAACATGAATGAAATATTCAGCAAATAGATCAACTTGCATGTGGGTGAGGCAGTTCGCTGGTTAGGTGAACATCCGTGCAAAACAGTTTCATGCATGCGACGGTAGTGAGACAGCAACAAAAACTGAAATGGAGCTAGGAAAAGCTAGTATAGATGTAAATGAAAAACCGAAGCTAGGAAAAGCTAGTATACATGTAAGTGTTCAAAGAAATCAAGCGAAGAATACTCATATAAGAAAAAACCCAAAAAGTGACAGAAATGCAACACAAGTCATGGGAAGGGGGCTTACCCCAAAACAATTGAGCTGAATGTGCCGACTGCTCCTAGATGTGATGTGGGATGTCAGAGATGCAAGGTCGATGTCAGGAATGAGCTTTACAATGTCTCGTTTATGATTTTTGATAACATCGAGGTTGTGACACACATGCAACAAATCTAGGGGAAGCGACACTTGGTGGGAGGCTTTTGAATTGCTCCTTGCATGCAACCTCCAACTACTAAAGATAGATCCCTGAGACATGGGATTCCTTTGCATGCTGCCTTAGGAGAAGCAACCTATGCATTCAATTCTGCTTTTCTCAGTGCTAGAGGGAACTGGTCAACTTAGTTGCACATGCAAGAGACTACTTAACTGATCGAGAAAAAATGCGCATTAGTGACTGTAAGCTCGACTGATTGCTAAAGGGGATTGCACAATTTCTGTGAAGAGCAGCTAACTGCTACCTAGATTTAGGAAAATCCTGGGTTGAACATCCTGTTGATGGGAAAATTTATGCAAATCCTACTAGGAGGGTTGGCTGGCAGGATTGCGTAATCCTAGAGCCCAACAGGTGGTCAAAGGGAATTGCACAATTCCTGGAGGGAAGGCTGGTTTCCCTCCAGAGTTGTGCAAATTTCACTGGGAAGCTACTCAACCTATAGTTGGACCAAGTCTAGGTAAGCAACCTGTGAGTGGAATGGATCGACTGTGATCGACAGGCTTCCTTTATGCAAGGAAAACACTAAAGCTTGAGTACTTGACGAAGCAAGACAAAGTGTTGTGTAAGGTTGGAAGGGGAGGCTCCAAAACAAGCTAAGGCAAAAGTTTGGAGGGTGGTTTTAGCCACTACAACACTTGGCAAAACACTGGTAAAACTCTAGCTCTCTGAATGGACCTTGTTCGTGAAAACGAGCCTAAGACCTCTGGAAGTATTGTTCAATTCTTAGCTCATCTTACCTTCTCATTAGCTTGATGTAAGATGTGGAATCTTCCAAAATCTTGGTCGATTGACACACATTCCAAGCTAAGGAAACACAGTTGTTTTGATTTGGGTTGAGGGGTATATAGGTGCACAAGCAGTATATTCGTCATAGTCTTAGTTTCATCTCTGATGTTGCTCCATTACCAAAAGGCCTAGACAGTACCCCGTGATGGGTGTGGAGCCTGATTATCTTGTGTATTCAAAGGTACCTCTGCATTGGACCCCAGTTCATAATGGGGTGGCAACACCGCTCGTAAAATTTCCTTCTAAAATGTTGTAATTTCGTAGTCAATTTGGGTCGTTCATTAGGCAAAGATTTGATGATGGAAGTTATGTTTAATTTAGGGGGTTTTTCCCTAGAAGGTAACCCCTCACTATATATGAGGGAATTATATTGCGTCTATGTATATCAGTACTCTAAGTGAGGAAGAGAGAGGAGATTGAGAGTGAAGAGGGAATTACAGCAGATCTGTTGTAGGTTGTATCTCTTCAGTTTGCTGGATAATATAAAAAGAAGGATTGGCTATTTCTTTGTGGACATAGCCAAAACTAGGTGAACAACGTACATCTGTGTCTCTCTGGTTTTATGAGTTTTTTGTGTTTATATTTCTGTAATATTTTATGTGTTCCATTGCATTATAATATATAATTTTCTTACACCTTGGTGGAGTCACATAGGAACATAAGCATGGCCCCGCTGCTAGGGAGCCTATTCAATACCCCGGCGAAGTTACTTGCATCACCTCCTTGTGCAGGAAGCCTTTCTATTCTTTCGCCTTATTCATTTTTCATTTTGATTTTTGTTTTTTCATTTTCATTTTTTTTCATTTCTCCTTTTCACTCTGCATAATAGTTATTGATTTCAGAGGCAGAAGAGGGATCCTGACTTATTGAGAACACATGAGGTTGTCCCAGTAGAGAAGTAGTTTATTATATCTCTGATGTGCCTATTAAGGTTTTATCCCTCACCTTACTCTACTTGACTAAGCTGACAAGGGTTAACCCAAAAACAATCGACTAGAGAAGGTGAGACTAATTAGCGCGCAAGCATTGTGTTTACACCAAGGTTCACTTCAAAGAGTACGTATTTTCCTTCGACGTATCATGGAATAAGAATAACAAGTTCATCATACAGAGGCAAGATGATAGATAACCAAGTAACAATAGTTTTACAAACCCTCTTGTACTTTACCCAGCTTGTTTCATAAGTCACACATGCTTTTATGCAAACTAACCTACGAATGAAACAAATGAACGGACTAACAACAAAGCCAAGAAAAAGCAGAAGAAAAAATGAGAGAAAAGCAAGAAAACAAAGCATGAAAGTAAACAAGCATGCAAGAAAACAAATGAAGCAAACAGTACTCCTACTCCTACACTAATGGTGCATGGGCTTGATCACATGAAGTGATACTTCCAATGCAGCCACTAGTGCATTGGTAGATCCATGTGGGTGAAGGCTTGGTCTGTGAGTAACCCAGTTATGTGGACCAACATACAAGAAAGATATAACAGTGAAGACAACCACATTTCATGTTTCAAAGTGCCCATGAGACATACGTGAGTGCATGTACACAACAGACAGTCCGTGGAATTATCATGGTGATGTGTGACAGTATGTGCAACTTTGAAGCAAAAACACACTCTTGACTGAGACATGCAAGAAAACAAAAGAAACAAAGATAACTTGCATCACAAATGAGTGCTTGCAATGTAAGACTCCAATGCATGAGCAACGGGCTCTTGCAGCTTGAGTGGAGAAAGTTTGATCTGTGTGTGAGATGGATCTTCAATGCATACAAACGAGTGATTAGGAGCCTTGGGTGATTGAACAGTTTCATGATCAAAATTGAGACTGGCCCCAAGAGAGTGAGGGCCTGACATAACCATCAACTTAGGTTGAAGTTCCTCGACAGTCTCGGGTGCCTCAACTTCATCATGAAGTAGATCGTCATAAACCGGTGGCTTCGAAAGATCATCTGTGATAAATTCATTATCATGATAAAAAATGGAAGTAAATGGATCACGACTACCACAATCAGAAAAATCAATGAATTCTTTAGCCTCCTCATGATCAGATGAATCAAACAGAGGGGTAGATGAAAAGCGAACAAACTCATCCTATGTGTTTCTAGAAAAGATATATGAAGGATCAAGTGGATCTTCAATGAATAACTTATCCTCTCTGTTGTTGAATGATGGACTAGTATCTGGTGAGTCCTGCAAGGGATCAACAATGGGTGCATCCTTCGATGAAGAGACGCATGCAAAATCATGGATGGTAGGTTCACCAAAGAAGCTAGGAAAGAACAGAGGGTGTTCGGACAGAAGGGAGTCATCCTTCGCTGAGTGTTGATGTTCAAGCTCCCACTCATACTCTTCATGAATGACAGCGTGTGTTGGTTGTGAAACACCAACTTCTTTAGTTGGTTTTTCCTCATTCACAAAAAGTGAAGAGTCCAGAATAGATGAACACAAGACAACATCATCTGGAGGAACACCTAAGTGCAAAAATAGAGGTCGAAGAAAAGAATGCATATGGGAACTCGAAGGACTAACAACCAACTCTGCACAAAAATTGAGTGGAGTGATGTTGGGAGGGTGTAAATGGTGAACATATGTGCGAACATGATCCTCAGCATTACTGTGTGATGGTGGAACTAATGAATGAGAGGGAGGGGGAGTGTCCATTGAGACAATTCCTACTCCCACATGGGATTGCGCAGTTCCATCAACGAAGAATATTGAGCGAGGCTTGGCATTAATCTTCCTCTTGGGATGGGTAGATTTCTTAAGGAAGTACTCGAACTGGTCCCACGGGTAAGAAAATTTCATTTGGCTCCTTGGAGCTTGAAACTGTAAGTCACCGAACCGCTGCCAAAAATCAATAACATATTCATGTTGAGCCCTTTGTTGCTGTAACAGTTTTTGGTCAAGATGGTATGTATAAAATGATAGAACATATCTTCAATAAGATCATAGAAGTGCTGACATGAGTGCATGGTTTCAGCCGATAAGCTGAGCACCCAATGAAATAGAGATTCGAGAAGTGTGTATGCAAGTAGGAACCTGACCTATTCGTTAGTAAACTCATCTTCCTCATAAATCATGGAAAGAAAGTTATGTAAGAACTCAGGCCAGGCCACTTCGCCTTCACCATCATACATGTGAGTGGACAAGAGATTGAAAATCTTCCACAAGATGGAGACATCTTCACGATTCGAAAAACACCTCCAGGGAAGAAGAATGCAAGACTTCATGAAAGATATGCAAAGTTTCAAAACTGGATGAGAGGACATTGCTTGTCATCAAGCCTTCCTTCTAGAGCCAAAAATGTTGACGTTGCTGGACCCACTAACATGTCAAGGGGATCTCCCCAGTAAGAAGTCCCAATTAGACCTCAAACAGTTTGGTGTAGGATTCCCAGCAGTGGGTCATAGGGTAATGCCTTGACCGCAATGTTGCATAGAGGGAAGTAAGATAACTTTGTCAGTAGCAAGGGTGTGACTAATGAAGTGAGTCAAGGAATGAATATGAGAGGTTCCAACACTTCAAAGGGAGAGGAAGGTGAAGGTGAGTTCCAAGTTGAAAGGGATCAATCCCAACTCGGCTAGGAACACACAACACAAAGGACATGCAAAGCTTCTAGTAGAGCAGTCGACACAGATGTGGCAGTCACAACATACAAGGTAAGATAACATGAACATCACTCACGAATCAGTCTGAGATGAGTGTGATGGTTGATATAACAAGGTTCAGAGAAAGGTGTATCTGATGTCTGGAAGAGTAGTCAACATGAATGGTGACAAAATTAACAACATGTGCAACACATTAACAACAAGATTCATATACTTTCATACAAATCATTTCATATACAAGTACGTAAGTTAAACAACACATATCATAAAGGCATTCAGAGCAATCCAAACACAATAACAACATATGCATGAAAGTGTGTTGGATTTTATTATCTAAAGAAGTGTAAGTCACAATCATACAATACACCATGTAAACCTACTAGCCCCATCAGTGGACCGTTACAGTCACATCCACCTACTCCTCCAAAGAGATGTACTAGCTCCATGTAGTGGAGAAGCCAAGGTGCATTACAATACTATCAAAGTCTTCTTCAAGATAGTCTTAGTAGAAGCTTGGATGACCAAAAGCCTGTACAATGAGTTATGAGGGACTATTTATAGAAAAAGGTGGGGTCATTGTTGGCTTGTGGGGGCTTGACCCAGGTTTAGCGTTAGTTATCCAAAAAAATCCCTGGACTATTGGCCCTTTCGACATCAGCCTGCGGAGCGTGGACTAAGGTCTCACCCAAAGCAGTATGGGGGGATGCTGGAACCAAGTTTCCACACCCTTGAGATGGATGTGATGTTGGTTTATTCCAACTTATACCTGCCTTCGTGCAGGTTTCTTATCCCTCTGCTCTACCTTTCAATACCTTCACAAAATGTTACAATCGACTTCCGCGTAGCCCTAACTAGGGGCTGATAGGCTTTCGTGCTACTAGGGAAACAAACCATGATATTTCCCCAAACTACACTAAGTATATTACTTGATTTCTTAACAGATATTAGTTAGCTTCACATAAACATATGTTCTTACTTGCGTTCACTTAACCAATACAGTTATACACATTCGCACATCATATAAACATTAGAAGTGAAATTCATACCCAATATAACGGATTCATAAATAGGAAATGAAGACGCAGAAATTCTAGAATACTTCTATTTACTAATAATTACAGGTGGCTACAGAATCGACTAGCCCTGTACACTCAGCTGCAGGGGTCCGTGCACTCAGTTACGAACTTCCAAGCCTCTGTGCACTTAGCTGCAGAGCCTTTACCTATGCTACGACCCAAAACTTAGACTTCTACTTCAAAGATATCTCTCATACATCATTCCATTTCTTCCTTCTCTATTTATTTTTTGATCTATCTACTTAGAGCTTAGCTCTATTTATACAATCCCATGGTTCAGGGACCATGGGTAGTTATTTTACAACCAACATTACATTTTCAAAATAAGGGTGGAAAACCCTATGACTCTTTAACATCTACGAGCTCCGTGACCACAACATTCAGAGTCTTTACATTAGGATTACAAAAATTGGACCAAAATATGAGCTTTAAGCCCCAAAACTGCCCTTGGTGGATCCTGTGCCCAATAGGCCCCCAACACAAACATCGTGACTTTCCCTCGAGTCACTCTATAGGTGCAGAGATCTGAGTGGGAAGACTTCCCAGATCTATTTGGATCATTGCAACTTCGGCAGCGCACTGAGCGACTGCCTATTGGACTTCTTCCATGCATTGGTCGGTGACTTCTACTAAACTACTGCTCTGAATATTTTGCTGAGTTTCCTGTAGTTTCATGAACTTCCCTTCAATGGAGCCTGTGATCACGTAACCCTCATCAATCCATGGCCATAGGCACACTATTAAGACTGTTTCTTTGTGTCGAGTGGCATCCACCTATTCCTTGAGCGCCTTTGCCTCCTGCATCCATGTAAGCCTCTATGTAAGGGAAACCATCTGCACAGTCCCTTTTACCTCATCATACCTCTATTGGAGCTTGTGCGCCTCTATCTCCAGGTGCTCTACATCCAAGTCCTCCTACAGGGTGGTTAGGTCCTCGAATGATTGTTTGAGGAGTTGCATGCAATCTGCCATTGCACTGTCAACCACCACCATTGTTATTGTAACAGTGGTGGTACATTGTTCCCCGATCTCCGACAGAGTTGAAGGCTGAGCCTTCAACTGCAGTTCTACGATTTGCAGGCTCGGCTCTAGCTGAACCCTGGCCATCTCTACTCAAGCGTCGTGCACCCCTATGGTCAGTTTGCGGACGCATACCTTCACTAGTTCTTCTACCTAGATGTCCAATTCTAGGACCATTCGGTAGGCTTCCTCCACAACCTGCATTATTTGCTTATTTTGCTTTAGTTTTTCATTGCATTGTAGACCCAACTGTTCAATGTTGATGTGCTGCTCACTCATCACCTGCAGTGCGTGACTCTCCCGAGCCCTGAGTTCCGCAACGACTCCATCTTGTAAGAGATAGAGTGTCTCACGAGGGAGCACAACCATGTTCAATCCTACCCCTTTCAAACTGCTAATCATAGGCCTGTCGACCTCATTTTCTGTAGCGAGCACCCCATCAGGTAGCAGTACCATGTTGGTCACCCTTGTGTGCAACATCTCCTCGGCAGCTAAAGTTTTGATCGCGATGCTGGTGGGCAGTGTGCTAGCCTATGGAGTGCGAACCTGCAGCTCCTGTAGTTCTATTTGAAGAGCCCCCAATACCAACTGTTGTTGTTCTTCAATTGTTGGAGGGCCTCCACAGTGACATCCCTCATCATTTCTCCAATGTTATGCAAATCCCCCTCAGTGAGGGTGATTGGGTCGAAGGACATTTTGGATGCCTTTGTTTTCTTTCGTGGCACTACCTATTCTTGTGGTCATGGACGCTTGAGTTGGGTGGATGTCATCTGTGGGTTTGTGCCACCTTGTTTGGTCTCTATTTCTACCTCAGTGCCAGGGAAAAGGTTACTTCTATCCTTCATGCTCTTCTTCCCCTGTTTTTTGTTATTCCGACACTTTCACAGCATTGCACGCTACCTGGGCCATAGCATCTGCTTCCTCTTTTCTGCGCTTCTCTACCAGTTGTGCCATTCGAAGCTTTGTCTCTTCCATCTTGTGTTGCATGGCAGACTTGTCCATTTCTAGCACAAATCCAATTGGAGCACTCCACTCTTGGGCCAAGACTTGAGGACTACAAATATCACATTGTCGGTTGTGAGGTATGGTAGGTTGTGCCATGTCTTCATAGGGTCCTTCCGCGCCCTAACAAAAACATAGTGGAAATATGTTTTGAACTCTGCAAATTAGCATAGATTGTGCGTGACAAATGCGACTTGCGATTGATCCCCATTCAGATGCTCATTTCCATTAGGACCTAGAAGATATTACTTTCTCTAACATGTTTCATGTCCTTGTTTGCCCACAACGAAGCATACTTCACTGCCTCTAGAAGGTCTGACGCTACTAAAGGAAATTGGCTATTTTCGAGTAGCTCCCATGCCACTAGTACTATCGACAACAGGAGCCATGCGCAATGAAACATTTTTCCCTACTCCTATGCCTCACGACAGTTCACAAGGAACTCACCACATAGATAGTTTGCCCAGTTGAGCTGGACTCCTTTTGCACATTGAGCCGCTAATGCAACCACGGGCGGAGGCACCTCATCCGCGCGACACATCTGCATCACCTTCCCTACTAGGATTTGTGTCGTGACCTTGATTGCAAGGTTGTTAATGTTGGAGATGGCATAGCCTCACTTCTTCTTCTCCAACTTAAGCCTCTTCTTCATTTCTTCCGTGAGGACCAACTAACCACATTTTCCTTCAGAAATATTAGCTGGATCCTCTCTTGAGTAAGGCAGTTGTGTAATTCAATTAATTAGATGGTATGTGATGGGGATGGGATCCTCCAACCATAAACACCCATCATGCACCAAGCAAAGCAACTACCTGATGATGAAGACAGTTACCAGGGCACAATGGTAATGCGGCAACCAGAGCAAGTTTAGCAACCTGGCTCTCTAAACCTCTGATCCATGTCTGCGGCTCCAATTGAATTGTTCCAGTGATCTCGTCAATCCTCTGGCACATTAGCTTCGTAGTCGCTAAATGCGGGAAATTCTCGTGGTCTGAAAGGTCCCAATCTTCAAACTTCAATGTAGGAACCCACCCGAAGTACAGTCCCTCAAAAAAAATATCATCTGGGAGCAGAAGAGTTTACAGAGAGATTTTTCTCTCATCTATGTACTTCGGCACCTTGGCTTTACCCTTGCACAGAGGAACATATTCAGGTAACTGGGTAATAGGGTCCACATCCTAGATTTCAACATCCATCTCTACATCCTCCTCCTCCGCCAGGGTTTCTTCAAACTCCTCCTCATCGACCCCTAGATTAATCACCTTCCCCTTTTCTTGCAAGGTGAGTTTGGTCCTCTATGGATTTCTTGGTGAGACATGCACCAGGATCATGGCCTACTTATCATTCTTAGGGTATGGTGTTTTGGGTGATTTAGGGACCTCAATTATCACTCTGGTGCTGTTTGGGGCTTCTACCTCTGCAATTCCTATGTGGCTTCCTCAGGTGTTGACATCATTCTAGTCAGGAGGTCCTGTGTCTCCTTCGACAATGTTTCAAACACTAAACTTGCTCTCAGAGCCTCAAATTTTGGAAGGTCCATACACACTTGATAGCACAACAACTGGATTTTCAAAATGGAAAGTGTTTTTTGTTGGATAGCCACTTGTAATTTATAGGGCCTTTTGAATTTGAATTAAACCGTTTCCCCCACATTCAGTCCATTAATGCTAGATTGGTGGTATATTTTCAAGAATCTAGCACATACAGTTCGCCTTAAACGCCTGCTTCCTGCTCCATTTAGCCTCAAACCAACCATCAAATCATGAATAATGACTTTAACAATCACTTTTTGGCAGACTTGCATGTTAGCACAGCTGTCTTCGCGCTGTCGCAGACCCTGTGACACTTCGCAGCATCACACAATCTTGAAATCGCGCATCTCCTAGGCAGTGTAGTTTATAGTCTCGCGCCTCCTTTTAACTACTTGGAGTGCTAATACTGTGCTTCTGTCAGCTAGTCAGATGGCTTCAAATGACTGTCATTCACTTTTCCTGGGAAGGGATCTCCATTCAACTTAACCAACTGGACTACATCACCATCAATAATCTCCTTAATAACATACGGCCCCAACCAATGAATTCTGAGTTTCCCTGGAAATTTATCAAACTTACTATGATATAATAGCACCAAGTCATTTACCTTAAAGGTGCGCAACTTAATATGTCGATCGTGCCACACATTTTCACTCTGCTTTCGGACATGCTAGTGAAATCCAGCCAAAAATATCTCTTCTTCGAGCTCACCCAACTGCACGAGCCTGTCTTCTAGAGCTCCGTGATCCATCATACATATGAGTGCTGCTATGTGTAGACTAGGCATGATGTATTCCATAGGCATCACAGCTTCAACCCCATATACTAGCCTAAAGGGTGTTTGTCCTGTTAGATTTTTGCATTTTGTATGATGAACCCATAATACTGCAGGTATGCGTACGTCCCAATCACTTCACTGAGAATTGCATGCCTTGGTCAGCATTCTCAAGCACTTTGTTGAACGCCCCCACTGTCTCATTAGCTTGCAAGTGATAAGGTGTGCTCTTTTGATGATACACCTGAAATTCCTCCATTAGTGCATTGATTGTTTCATTCAGAAAGTGCGTACCCTGAACACTCATCAAGATTTTCGAATAGCTAAATCACGTGAGTACATGTTGATATAGAAACTTTGCGATGATCGTGCCTATGCAATCCTTCTCCAGCTGCACTTCTTCCCAATGAGTCAAATACTTCATCGCAGTGATGATGTACCTCATGCCTATCTTTCCTTGAGGCTGAATAGGTCCTACAAAATATATTGCCCACTTTTTGAAAGGTTGCAATGTCATTTGCGGATTCAAAGGCATTTCATCCCTCCACGATGGCCTACCTATTCTTTGACATACATCACACACCTTGCAATATGATTTTGAATCCTGATGAAGGGTTAGTGACCACAACCCTACGCGTATAATCTTTTGCGTAGTTCCTCTCCCAACATAATGTGCTCCCATGATGCCCCCATGTGCATCCAAAAGGATGCTGCTTCGTTCAAACTCAGGTACATACCTTCATAGTATTTCATCATTCCCCATATTGTATAGATGCCCAGCAATGACAGAGAAGTCTGCTGCATGCACCACAAATTCCTTCTTTTGGTAGATAGAGTATCCTTCTTGCACAATTCTAGTTATTTGGAAGTGTATTATATCCTTGAAATGTCCATCTGTGACTCATACAGCAAAAGGCTACGTGTTAGGTAATCCTTCCTCCAAATTAGTAGGTTCCTCCCTTGTCTCGATGCACGACAGGTGGTCAGGTCCCTTGTTCAATCGTCCAAGCTTCACAACAACTTCAAAATCGTCTTCCTAGAACAATAATATCCATCTGCAGATGCACCCCCCAACACAGGTTTATTGACTAGGTATTTTAGCGTGGTGCACAAGTGCACCTGCTCAAGTTGGGGCTTTTATTCATAGGCCTACATCCATGTGTGTAGATCAATTTTCCCATCATGCTTGTCTATCAGTTGCATCTTAGGCTTCCCAAATCATGCTCACATCATTCTCCTACATTCGCGCCAATCATCAAAGCTCCCCTTGTGCGTACCCCACCATCTTGCAGGCGTAGTGCATAGTTCCCAATCCAAGGCCTGAAAGCATTGCTTTTCTAGCACCTCCTTTTCAAATGCATCCAAAAAGGTATCTACCTCATTTAGACCATCATAAATTGGCAGATTTCTTTCCTCTGACAACACACAGCGCAACAACCTAGTCATCATATTACAATTCAGCGTAGTTACTTCATGTAACGATTCTGCCATGGTTCTATTTCTTCATTGGAATCCAAAGTGTAGGAGCTCTCGTGCTCCCATGTAATCCGAACATCTGCAGTGGGATTTATCCAGTCTTGGTCTTGCATTGTTATCTTATAGATGCAGTACAGATCATCACCACTCTCATAGTTGTGGACTGACTCCGTATAGCGCGATCCTTCAGCAGGGTCCAAGGATATTATTACGTGCAATGATTTCTTCTCAAAGATCGTCTTTCACTTCTTCAGATTGATTACACCATCCATATCAATAGCCCAATCAATTCCCAAGAGCACAGGGTAGGGATTTTTGTCATCAACAATCTCTATTACTTCAAAATCTACCAACGCGCTCACTCCCTCAATATCCACGGTCACTCCCTGTAGCCGCCCCATGGGTATTGTTTTTAGCTGATTCATCATCATTAGCTAAATTGGAGACCATTGCAGTGCAGGTCTCCCCATTCGCTCCCATGTCTATTTCGGTAGAACATTCACATCTGATCCCAAATCCAGAATGACTTGATCCATTTCATATCCTCCGATCTGCGTAGTGAGTCTCATTTCATGTCCCATCCTTGTCTTATGATTTTTGATCTTGCGAACTACATGTGGTTCACTTGGCATGTTCCCAACACATCATTTGATAAATTCTTGTAACCCTTTCATAGCCTTACTATTGCATAGTAACTTCATACAAGTTTCCAAGAAAGTTGTGACCATGGATGGGTCCATCTCTGGCTCAGACTTATCCTTGCTTCCTGAAGTGGAGGCCTTAATGAAGCTCTTCTTCACTACCATGAAGTTTTCCCGAGCGTGCTCCAAATAGAACTTGGCCTCTTTCATCGGGGCTTTGCGAACCCATGTATTGTCTTCCATCTATTTCCCTTTATCATCTCCCATCGTGATTCCACTTCAGAGCACTATATTTACATTCAGGTCTTCCTCACATGGCTCAGACCTCATCATCTATAGGTTTTGAGTTGAGGGAGGTGGTAGCACTCCTTTGTCATGTATCCTGGCTATCAGTGTAAGACAATATTATGTTTGATGATCAAACACCGTGCAATACTTGCATGATGGGCACGTTGCATTAGTGCAATCGCTGGCATAGTGTCATGGCCGTCCACAATTGTAGAAAATCAACTGTTTGAGACCTCTACCAGGTCCTCCTTTGCCTCAGTCTCATCTGCGCCCCTAAAATCCTATCGGCGCCATCCTTGCATTTTGTTCAAGGGTCGTGTTTCAGCCGAAACTTTGTAGGTGGGAGTTCAATCCATCATTAATTCATAGCTCCTGCAAGTACGCTCGTCATGTCCCAGTGACCTACAAAAGTTGCAGAACAACTATTGCAGAGTTTGTGTGTATTTCTGTAATAGGTGGCAATTATCCGTGGCATGTTTTTCGGCTGGCTATTTGACAGATAGCACACCACAAAGCAGGCACCGCATTAGGTCCTACTTGAGCTTCCAACCTTAAAGGCATCAGTCCTCCTCTTGCAAGGTAATTTGTAAGGACCGAGCAGTGGTCTTTGTCATGACACCAACTCTTGCTTTTCACACACCATACTTCTTTGTGTACCTCTAGCTGAACCATCCTATCCTCCTTCAAGCTTTGCATCTCAAGGCACAGATTCTTCAATTGTGCATGGATCTACTAAACTCCCAGATTAGGATCCTACATCAAGGTCTCATGTGGTCTCATGGGAACATCCAAGGCCTCTGCCTGAGTTGTTATCTTTTGCTGCGATGGCGCACTCCTTAAGTGTGGTAGTAGTGAAGCCACAAACCACTCGTGATGTTTTCCATCGGTCAAATTCATGTTGGCTTCGCGGATTGCACATTTCAACCTCTGATCTATTTCCCAAGGCATCTCATCTAGTATCATTATGATCTCTTTGAATCCTAGAACCGACTATGCTTCAGATTTAGGCTTGCTAAATTCCCTATTCAGTGTTTCTTGGATGTCTACTACTCTAGCATTCAAGTTATCGTTGGAGTACTTAATATACGAGGTTAGAGCGTGATCTTGCAGAGCACTAACCAGTGCTGCCTTCTTTATGTTATCATCTGTAACACCTTGAGCTTCCCATACAACCCTCAGAACGAACCAGAATTGGTCTGGGTCCTCATTTCCCAAGCCTTTGAAAAAAGGAAACTTCACTATGTTTGCCATACTGAATTGTGGTGGTGGTTGAGGTGGTACAGGTGAAGTTGGAGGTGATGTCAGTGAAGATGAAGGTGGTGTGGGCGGAGGTGGTATTCGTAGAAATCCTTGTCTTATCAATTGAATATAACTTCGTGAAGAGACCTTCACTATCCCTTCTTCGTCCCTTCGCGGTGGTGAAATCAAGGGGCTATACTCCGGACCCTCATTCCTTCATTTCTGTAACTTTTTCCACTTCGCGTAGTCCCAAACATCAAGGTAATTGCATAACCCGTTTCTCGCATAATAGCATTTTAATCCAAGTATTCAAAGATTTTATGTAATTACCTTGCGGTCATTTGAAAAAGAGTCGCTCTACCTCACTATAGATGACTGAGGTGTCGACTGCAAACTCAATGACAAATCTTCCTATAATGCAATCGAGCCAATGATAGACGGTGCGTAATCTTACCATATGATGCTTCCAACCTTCACACTAGCTCTGGGGTCCGCACAATAGGACGGTCAAGTTTCCAACTTCCTTGGCTATCTGCTAGCTTCGCGATCCACTAGTATAGCTCAGTAGTGAAAGAGGCGAAAAATATTCCATGGATCTCTATATACAGGTATTGGTTCAACCATTATTCTTTTCGTAGTCACAGGTTTCTGTTCTCCTATGCTGTGACACCGTGAATCCTTCTGTCCAATCAACCTTTGATTTCTTTCTTAGTTGGATACCAGTGGTATGACATCACACATCTCTCATGTATATTCTAGTCCCAGCAACGAAACCATTTGTTGGCTTGTGGAGGCCTAACCTAGGTTCAACGTTAGTTAGCCAAACAAATCCCTACACTACTTGCCCTTTTGGCATCAGCCCACAGAGGGTAGACTGAAGTCTCACTCGAAGCAGTATGGGGGGATGCTGGAACCAAGTTTCTGCACCCTTGAGATGGATGTGATGTCGGTTTATTCCAACTATACCTACCTTTGTGCAGATTGCTTATCCTTCTACTCTACCTTTCAGTACCTTTGCAAAATGTTACAATCAACTTCCACGTAGCCCTAACTAGGGGCTGATAGGCTTTCGCAATGCAAGGGCAGTGAACCGTGATATTTCCCTAAACTACGCTAAGTATTTTACTTAATTTCTTAACAAATCTTAGTTAGCTTCGCGTAAACAAATTTTGTTACTTGCGTTCACTTGACCAATACAATTATAGACATTCATGCATCATATAAATATTAGAAGTGAAATTCATACCCAATATAACAGATGCATAAACAATAAAGATGTAGAAATTATAGAATACTTCTCTTTATTGATAATTACAGGTGATTGCAAACTCAACTCGCCCTGCGCACTTAGCTACAGGGGTCTACGCACTCAGCTATGGACTTCTAGGCCTCTGCGCACTTAGCTGCAGAGCCTCTACCTACTCTACAACCAAAAACTTAGACTTCTACTTCAGAGCTAACTCTCATACATCATTCCATTTCTTCCTTCTCTATTTATTTTTGTATCTATCTGCTTAGAGCTTAGCTCTATTTATACAATCCCATGGTCCGCGGACCATGGGTATATCTTTTACAACTGACATTACATTATCAACATAAGGGTAGACAACCCTATGACTCTTTAACATCTACACACTCCATGACCAGAAAATGCAAAGTATTTACATTAGGATTACAAAAATTAGACCAAAATATGGGCTTTAAGCCCCAAAACTTCCCTTATGGGATCTCGTGCCCAACAATGACCATTGACATTCACCTTTGTGACAGTTCAACTACCCTCATGACTCTTCACTTACTCTATGACTATTACATCCAACTGTTGAGACTCGACTTACACTTGACATGACTCAACATTACAATGCACATGTACTCACGTGAGACAACATGGCTTGAGCAAGCCTCGCAAGACATCACTAACACTCAATCCACTATGGTGAGACCAACTCTTTTAGATGCTTGTGATGGTGAAGCTGGTGAATTGATGCCAAGCTTGGTCTTCTGTGATGGTGTGCATGTACCTCATGGTGACACCTTGCTGAAGCGAACTCTTGCCTCCGTTACAACTGGTGCATTGGTTTGGCCCCTTCATCCAACTCGTCTATTAACATGTGCATGGTATTCTTGGCTACGGTTGAAATAGAAACACACTGATGCATTGTGTCTATGTTGATCTTCAAGTGTGTGTTGGTGGTCATGTGCATCAACTTGGCGAAGTGCATGTTCAACTCCAGTTGGAATTGCTTCTTGTCTTCGCCTTGGTGAGTGTGTTAAATGGTTTGGATTGCATGCATGCACTCAATGACGTGCATGATGTTGGATCCTTTGCATGCAATCAACAACATTGCTCACCAAGTTTACTCTGTGTCAACTGTTGGGATGGATCCCTAACTTGTACTGGCACAGTTTCATTCATGAGTGCATGTTGCGCCCACTGTTGTTCCTGTTCCTGCTACAACTCATTGGACTAACTATGCAACTTCATGTTCTTCCTGAGTTGTTGCTTCAATACATGCAACTTCTTCTTTGTTCCATCTTATTCCTTCGCGCAATCTTCATGTCGCACCATCACTTCATAGTCTGAGTCTCCAAAGTTTCTTTCACTATCAGTGGATCTACTTGATCTTGCAACTTTGCTCTGTCTGTATGTTGTCAACAACCTTCCTCTTACATTCGTTGTGTTTACTGCATTTGATATGCTACCTTTAATTGTTGTTCATGATGTTGCTCATTGTGATGTTTTTTCTTGATGTCCTTGTCCATGAACAACTTGATGTCTTCCTAAGTAGGCAAGCTCATAGACACTTGATCAAGTACATCCCTAAGTGTGCTCTGAATGGTGTCTTCATCTCTGCTCCGATGGAAGCCATTGCACATTTACTGCTGAGAGGTAGATGAACACCTGCGATACTTGGAGACATGGAGACACTCATAGCAAGCAATCTGTCAGTCAAAAACTAGAATGAACATGAGAACTGACTTATAATATACATGGGTGAATGATCATGAAGGTTGCACAATTTCGGTCGGGAGGCCGGGAGACTGACTGCCAAGACTGCACAAGGCACAAGCTGAGCTACTAAGAGACTGACTAACTACTGGAACCACACAATGCATAGTCCAATCTAGCTGTTGACTGCTAGGATTGCGCATTGTGCAATTCTAGCTAGGAAGGACCGCAGGCCCAGGGACAGATTTGTGCAATTTTTTGGGCCAAGCAGCCACTGACCTCTAGAAATGTGCAATTCAATGCAAGAGGTTTGTGTTGGGCTTGAAGGTGAAAATCTAGAGAGGAAGGTGAACCTTCCTTCTCTAGATTGCGCAATGCATCCTTGGTGAAGGCAGAGACCAGGCCAAGGTTGGCCCGACTCGCCAACGAGAAGTTGAAAGAAAGTAAGTCAATGAATGCATGGCAACACTAATTGATAGTAGAAGTGATAAACATTGCGTGCAAAACATGAATGAAAGATTCAACAAATAGATAAAAATGCATGTGGGTGAGGAAGTTCGTCAGTTGGGTGAACATCTATGCAAAACAGTTTCATGCATGTAATGACAGTGAGATAGCAATGAAAACTGAAACAAAGCTAGGAAAAGCTAGTATACATGTAAAAAACAGCAAGCATTCAAAGAAATCAAGAAAGCAATACTCATACAAGCAAAAACCCAAAAAGCAATAGAAATGCAACACAAGGCATGGGAAGTGGGCTTACCCCAAAACATCTGAGCTGAATGTGCCGACTGCTCCTAGATGTGATGTGGGATGTTAGAGCTCCAGGGTTGATGTGAGGAATGATCTCTGCAATGTACAGTTTATGGGTTTTGATAACATAGAGTTTGTGACGTGCATGCCACAAATCTAGGGAAAGCAACACTTGGTCGGACGAATCTGAATTGCTTCTTGCATGTAACCTCCAATTGCTAAACATAGATCCCTGAGAAAAGGGATGCCTTTGAATGTTGCCTTAGGAGAAGAAGCCTATGCATGCAAGTCTATTTTTCTCAGTCCCAGAGGGAACTAGTCAACTCAGCTACACATGCAAGAGATTGATTGTATGTTGGAGAAAAATGTGCATTCCTGACTGTAAGATGGGATGACTACCAAAGGGGGTTGTGCAATTTCTGGGCAGAGAAGCTGACTGTTGCCCAAATTTACACAAATCCTGGGTTGAATATCCTGTTTATGGGAAAAATTGCACAAATCCTGTTGGGAGGGTTGGCTAGCAGGATTATGCAATCTTGGAGCCTAGTAGGCTATTAGAGGGAATTTCACAATTCCTGGAGGGAAGGCTAGTTTCCCTCCAGAAATGCGTAAATTTCACTGGGAATTTTCTCAGCCTGTAGTTGGACCAAGTCTAGGTAAGTAGCCTATGAGGGGAATGGATCGACTATGATCGACAGGCTGCCTTTGTGCAAGGAAAACACTAAAGCTTGATTACTTGACGAAGCAAGACAAAGTGTTGTGTAAGGTTGGTAGGGGAGGCTCCAAAATAGGCTAAGGAAAAATTTTGGAGGGTGTTTGTAGCCACTACAACACCAACCAATAATGAAAGATGACACAGAGGCGAGGAATCAACCAATAGAGTCAAATGGAAACCAAGGTATTGTACGAATCCAAATGTGTGATAATGTAAAACATAAGGGAAACCACTCAATCAAAGACCCATGATACTAATCGATGTTGAGCACAAGGTCACCTATCAATGATATAAATAGGGCTAGGGTATGACTTTAGGCTTACTCAAAGAATTTTGTTGAATTCGTTAAGAGAAAACCTACTAGCAAGAAGTCAATGGGGACCATCTTAACCAACACGAGACGCCGTAGAATGGCCGACAACAAGTTTACTTCCCTTGAACAAAATAATGACTCAGTGTGACTTTATGGCAACATGAAATAACTTTGTATAAGTTTGCAATGCAGGAGACGTTAACAAACTCTCCATATGATTGGAAGAGATAACAAATTGGAGGAGGACTGACTCATGAACAAGGTTATGGCTTCCCTAAAGCCAGAATAAGTACCATGCAAATGGAGGAAAGACTCATTTTAAGTTCTTTGTCCAACAGAAACACGACTGACTCTAGCTGCCATCAAATGATGAAGAAACTTTCCCATTCCTGCTCTTTTTTGAATATTTGATTTTTTTTCTTTTTCAAATTTAAATCCTGAAAAGGAATAAAAGAATGCCTATAGTGTAAAGAACGAATGTAAAGGGAAAGTGCACTAGTTCTTGGGACTAGAACAATCCTATAATCAATGCAAGGTGGCGAATTCTCATCATCAATACTCGGGGGAATATTCTTTCCACAAAAAGATAGGTGTCAAGTCGAAAAGGCTAATGAATGCATGGTTTGAGCTTCAAAAGGTCATGGTCAAAAATGGATTTACACAAGTCCAAATGAAGTCGACTTAATGAAAAAAGAGGTACAACTAGTAGTCAAAATGCAATGCAATAGTACAACTTAAGACGTGGGAGCCTCTATGGTATAAAGCCAAAAAAAATTGGAGAAGAAGAAGAATCAAGCTTCAACACAAATTCATGATGGGACTAAGGAGGTCTCACAAGCATACACAATACTTGTAGCATAGGCGACATATGTCAGCAAGAATCTAACTAGGAAGCCCATGGAAGGAAAGTATCTACCACTATGTTACAACTTTATAAAATGGCGAGTGAAAGTGATTTAAAAATCGCAACATAATGGGATCAACCCTATGGCTAAATATCGCTGTATGAGGTCAAGATGCATAATGCAATAGAAAATTGATATGTCTTAACCTATATGCCAGTTTAGAAAATAATACCTGCGATGATAGGTCAGTGATCGTGGAGTCGAAGTAGAGGAAAAACATCACTAAGTCTTCAATTCCTTGAGAAACAAACCTTTCTCAACACTTTAAGCAAAAGTCAAAAGTTCATAAAATTATAGAAATAAAAATTTTGAACTTTAGAAAAGTGGGTTTTCAAAATTTGGCTATAAAATGACCTTTCAAATTCACCCAAAATCATTTTTACCATTCAAGTGTTGAGAAGAAGGCTCTTAGAGAAAATTTGGGTGAACCACATCGATCAAATCATCTAATGAACTCAACATCTACGATCTCTAGGTAATCCTATCCCTTAAACACATTCAATTGACTCAAAATTTCAAGATTTTAAATGTATTTTACGGATATATTTTTAATTTTAAGTGCTTCTCGGCATGTATGTGGATCAGTATCATGAAAAGCATGTATAGAAATTCCTATATGTGAGTTTTCAGAGGAAAAATTGCATATGTACGTTACTGTTCTTTACAAAAACAACGTACACACAAAGGAAAATGAAAATAAAAAATTATAATGGATAAAATCTTTCAATTTTGCAGGATTTCTATCATTTGGAGAGAGAGAGCATACAGATGTTAAGAATGCATTTTTAGGAGATCAAGGATCGTTGGATGCATTAAAAAATTATGGTTTACTTAAATTCTTCATGATGCCCAACATGAAGACACAAGATCGACTGCTAAAGGCATTAGTTCATTATTGGGATGCAGAGCAGGGAATGTTCGTCATAGATGATATGCCTTTATAGATCAAATTATAGGACATATACTTCATAACAGGGCTTTCCCGAAGGGGGGAAGCAATTGATCTGAAAGGAAGGGCCCGTGGAGGCCTTAACATCGAATATTATATTTCCATATACTATGTACCAGATACAGGTAAAGTCGGTTCATGAGTTCCAACCAAGGAAATCACAAATTTACCAATCAAAATAATCCTCTTTACTATTGTCAGATTAGCAAGTTCAACCTCACTGCATCGAGCTTCACGGCCTGCTATGTTCTTGTTAATAGAATGCTTTAGACTAATTATTTATGATTGGTGCACAACACTCTTGATTAACATGAAGAAAAAATTGACTTCAGTTAGACAAGGGAAGACGAAGAAATTTGGATATAGTATCATTCTTTTCACATTATTCTTTGAGTCAATTATGGCACTACAATCTAGACTAGCTACCACCATCGGTAGTCCTAGAGATCCTAGGATGGCCAGATGGGTAGATCTGATGAAGTGATATGGTGGAGGTGAAGTCACTCGGGCAGCCTTTGATGACGAGTTATTCCAATGATGGGAGAAACAAGTCATGTCCATAGATGACTACCCCTATGCAGGTGTGGACTTTCGAGAGGATCCAAAGCTAGCACTTCCACCAGAAGATGGATGGGGCGACATTGGTAAAAATTATGATTTTAACTTATTCAATTTCTCTGGATTTTTAAAATGTAATCTCAAGAAATTCAAAATCATTTTTCATGCACTAAAAATATGACAAGATTAAATTATCACGACATAGATGCTCGACCATTGAGACCTGAGGTTTTACCGAGGCCTAGGTGTCACGACAGAGATACGGAGAGAGAAATAACTAATTCTAAGAGAGTTCTTCACACTGTTCAGAGGAACTTGGAGAGTCTGACTTGCCAGGTTCCCATGGAAGCAATAGAGGATATCCCTAAGGCTATACAGAGACGAGTGGTTGGAGTGCCACAAGAGTGGGTATGGCTCTTCTTATGAGTGGAAAATGCCATCGTTTCTTCCGAGATGCTCATCCAAGGTAGGGACAACAAACTTAGATTTTGGATGGCTAATATTTTTTTATTATGGACATGATCAAGGTTAAGCCCTAATTTTGTAGCACATTTTTCCACATTTTGTAATATTTTGGCATACTCTATCTACCTATATATAGAGACTTCGTGATGATTTGATCATATGTACATAAGATTTTGTGATATATTTTTTTATTTCAATGTAATGAATGATTAATATGCTAATCCAATGCTTAGTTAGATATAAAATCAGAAAATGCATTATTTGATTGTGGAATATCAATGAAATTAATAAAACCAAATGATCTTTGCAATAATCTCACTCTCATAAATTGATGATTTAATAAAGGATCTCTTACATGATAAATGTTATTCAATTGAGACACAACTAGTTGTGAATCCAAATAAATCATTAATGATTAAATACCATGAGATATTGCTTCAGATATTAAATTAATAACGACATCATATTCAACCATATTATTAGAAGCATGACCAATACATATGCCTCTTGAGACTAACAACTGACTAGCTGGATAATATATTACTCAAGCAACGAAAGCTAAATTCTATGTATGTCTACTAGCACCATCAACAAATCCTAAATACACCAAATCACCCATCAAATCCTGCCAGAGAAGATCAAAAATATCATCATTGCCATGAGACCCAAAAAAAATAAAAGACTATGTATAATGTTTACAAAACAAACCAAATGCTAGAAAAGAGCCTAGGCATTATACTGTTGAGATATTCTTTAGGGGAGAAATCTGATACAATGAAGAAACATTAGGAATCTTGTAAATGTTCACTGGAATGGTTTCCAAAATAATATACATATTACCTTTGGCATAAATATGTGATGGAGCTAGATGTTTATGAACATTTCCACTGAAATAAGGACTAGACAAGTTTGATTCAACCTCTCGCAAGTTAGGGACAAAATAGGACCAATCATATAATCCATCCCATGGTCTTTCTACGTCATTCATTGCTTCTAGGATTTCCTCATAAGATGGTAAAACAATTTCAAGGCAATCCATAGCCAAAGTAGAATCAATTTTCCAAACCAGAGCCACATCCCCATCTCCATCCTCTGATGGGAGAGGGATGGGATCAAAATCTACATAATTCACAATAGATTGATATGTAATTTTTGTTTCCAATATTGGATAAGCCATTCCACCTACTTGCCCATCTTCTAATGTGGGAATAGGAAGGGTCAAGGGCCATGGATCAGAAAAATAATGAGTTCTAAAAGAACCATGTCAAGGAACGATCCTAGAAGATGAAATGGAATTGAAATGAGAAACAAGAGATGGAAGATCAAAAGTTCTCATCAATGAAAAATACATTCCAACTCCTAGATTCACAATAAACTACTTGGTATTCTTTACCAAAGGAAAAGTGTAGTCAACAGATGCATTGGGATCGTTAGGAGAATAAAATAACTAACTGATCAAGCATAACAATTCTCTCTTCATGGGGAAGCATAGGATGTGAAACAAGGATGAAACAATGGCATTCATTGCATAAACCCAGTTGCAACCTAATAAAATATTGTAATCGAGATTAGCATCTACTATCTCTATTTCCACATCAGTGACCTCGCCCCATACACAAATAGGGAAGGAAGGTGGAATTCCATGAGACCTATGAGAATGGCCATCAAATGTAGTTAAGAGAGTATGAGATGGAACAGCCTTAGGTGACCCAATATCCTTCCAACATGACATATGTTGAATCCCCTTCATCAACTACAGTTCGAAAGATAGTCTTCTTCTGATATGTAAGTTTAATCTAGAAAGCCATGTGATGAGGGAGTCTAGTCTTACCATTTTACATATCAAATGTGACTACCATAGAATTCTTAGGGTCTATTGCTCTAATCGCAGTGAGAAAAGCACTCCTCTGTGCTTGACACAATTGGACTACCTCTAATGCCAACATGGCACAAGGGATTTGAGCTAAAGATTCGAAAATAGAGTAGTTCTGAGCAGCCCTCACATTGGCATTCTAGGTCAAACATTTTGAGGAGCCTTTTGGCATCTGAGGTATAGCCTCTACGACAGGCCTCTCAATATGTAGAGGTTCTAAGGTATCAGACACAATTTTAGCTTTAGATGGTTAAGCCTCTCTATTATCACGAGCTCTCGTTGAAATGTCAATGTGATACTTAACCATATATACATTCAATGTAGCTTCCTCGTACTAGTTGCCCCCTATGGGGGTTCCAGCACTAGCACTCATGCCAGCAAATAGTT
Organism: Pinus taeda; assembly: GCA_000404065.3. Taxonomy (NCBI): domain Eukaryota; kingdom Viridiplantae; phylum Streptophyta; class Pinopsida; order Pinales; family Pinaceae; genus Pinus; species Pinus taeda. Next base: position 156,813 of record APFE031212971.1, on the reverse strand, counting down.
GTTTCCCTTGGGGAAAAGGGCTTCTAAGCACAACCTGGGAACTAGCAAAACATTTCTGAGTTAAAAAGCGTTAAGCATTTTGAATCTTGGGGAAAATATGGGTAAGGCGATCCCCACTACATAACTTACATGGGAACTTAATATTCTTCATAGATTATTTTTTTCACTCACTAGTGTCATCACTGGGTATATTGGCATTTTCCTTCCCTCCCTTACCTTTTTTCTTTATACATCCCTTCTTCTTCTCATCGGATTGTTGATTTCCTTTAGGATTTGAGAACTCGACAATGTTAACTGCTAAAGGTTGAGAATGAATAAACGCAGACAACGTAGTTTGTGTTGCGGAAGCAGATTGTAGAGACAATTGTTGTAATTGATTCAACAAACTAGTCACATTGCTATCAATCGACCTTATAACACTGTCGGCATGGGGACCCTCTTTCGGTTTGGTGAGCTTGATTTTTTACCTAGGAGCATTAGGGAAAATCTTATAAATAAGACTAGGAGTAAATGAGATCTAATTGCTCGGCTATGAAGGTAGCTTGTTCTTCATTAACACCCCGAAAAGTGAAAAATCCTTAGAAATATCCAGTTGCAATGATTTCAAAAACCATTCTAGAAGGAATCCATTAGGGATATAGGCTTTGATCATTCTATTCCTTCTGCGCCACTCTTAGATGTGGTCAAAAATATGTGTAGCCTTATCCTACTCAAAATTGGCTAGAAGATCAGTTTTGGCATTGTAACGGACATGAAACTAAAAATGGTTTAGAAACATTGTGGCTAAATAACAAAACGTAGAAAATGTACCCACCCTTAACTCAATATACCATTTAGCCACATTCCGAGTTAAAGTGTGCTGGAATAATATTCTCAACCTAATTGAATCATCAATCAGGGAGTTAGAGGAGCACCATAGATGGAAAGTGGTTATGTCATTAGTCGGATCCTCACCATACTTCCCTTCAAATTTAGGAATATCAGACGGAAGTTTGGTAGGGGCCGGAGGCTAGGCCGGGTTATAACAGATTGTGCCATTTGTTAATTTTGAAAGATTTGGAAAATTGAGGGTTGCAAGAAACGGTAAGCACAGAGGAACATGATAATTCCAAGCAGAATTTCCATGTTCAAAAAAGAGCACCTTGGATTTGGAGTGGCAACAGGTTGCCACAGATTACTTGTAGAAATAACTGAACAATAAGGAAAACCTTGTAGTATAGGAGTATATGGAGGGTATCCACCCCCTACTGCAGGGTTACTTTCCAGAGGAATACTTCCTCCTAGTGGAACATCATATGAAGGGAAAAGCCCCTGATAAGGATTCCATGAACTAGCTAAAGGAGGAAAGACTTGAGAAGTACCAGTAGTAGGGAAGGGCATACTCCCCTGTTGACCAAATAAATGGGAAAAACTCCCTGCCTGAAAACCACTCATAGAAGGATTTACCAAGTCGTGGTTCCCTTAAAAAGGATTAATATTTTGAGCATAACTAGGGAAAGGTATTGATCCTAAGTTCAACAATGGATTGGAAGGAGGAACATGTCCACTTCCAAATTGAAAATGCACTAAACTAGTAGCCATCGAAGTTATAGTTGTAGAAGAACAAGAGGGTAAAGTAGAAGATACAGGGGGGATCCCCCTAGATGGCATCCTGAAAGGATAAGATCCTGTGAAAGGAGATGAAGGTTGGGTGCCCCCTCTTGGAATCGGGATGGAGGTAGAGCCAACAAATACCAAAATCAGTGCAATAGTAGATATAGGAATAGATCATCCTCCTACAACTGAGGAAGGAGTATGTACACTAGTAGTATCGACAAAGCCACTAAGATTGGCCATTGAGAAGAAAGAAGGAGAGTGAATAGGGTTAGTCGGCCTATGAGTCAGAGTATCCACGTATGAAACAACGTAAGGAATATGAGAAGGAAGAGGTTTTGTAGGAGTCATTAGAGGCTCTGAAATGTCTTTGATTTCTAATTATTCCAACTAGATGACCTATGAGTCGGAGTATCCATGTATGAAACAACATAGCAAAGATGAGAAGGAAGAGGTTTTGTAGGAGTCATTTTTGACTCTGAAACGTCTTCAATTTCTAATTATTCCAACTGGAAGAGTACTCTAGTAAGAACTGAAGCCTTACCATCCAGATTATCGACTAGACTAGGTTCACCGTGTGAAATGAGAGCCCTTAGAGAAGGATATGTATATCTTGTTTTCGCTAACACTAGTTCAAAATCACCAGCATAATTACTCCTGTGCCTTCTAGATGAAGGCTTGGCACTCAGAGGTGAAAGCCCATGAAGCCTTCGAGACTGACGAACTAATTGGTCATCCACTTTTACATATTAAAATAATTTAAAGACTCAAAACACCTAAGGAAATCTAGGAGCACAGAGCACTCACTAAAAATATCCTAAAGATACAACCAAGAAAACAAATTTTAGGTATTTCCTCTCCGACTGATTAGGACCGGACACAAAAATACAAGAAAGTGAAGATATGAATCTCTCGAAGGTAGTTTGGGATGATGAGGGCCCAAGCATACCAACAAATATATCATAAGAAGTTACGTTAACCTCCAGGCAATAGCCTTTTCCAGTGCAAGTACCCAATATTTGCAAGGGAACCCTTTAGAAGTATTATGAAAGTGATGCAACATCTGCCTCAGGTACCATGGGCATTTCGCTCCCCCACAGTCACCTATGTGGTCCCTAGGAAAGGAAACTAAGGTCACCAGCTCGTAATTAGAAGCCAGGTGGAATAGTCATGGGCATGTGATCCAACAAGTAGGAGAGGGGTTTTCTCTCTTTCCTTATCTTCACACGTCCTCATGCTTAACTCATGTGTTAGAAAAGTTTTCCCAGACAACTTAATGAGACTGGATTTCCACTCTTTAGTAAACTTCTATACTTTTAGCTCAAGTGGCCTTGGAGAGTTTACTCTCCACACACCTATTCCAAGGCCCTAATGTCCTAAACTAGTTGATGTTTCTATGACAAAAATAAAAGTCTAGTTCATTTTAATTAAGAACTTATTTTAAATGGTTTTTATTTAGGAAAAAAGGTAGCAAAAGTGCAACTGAGGATGTTATGATGCAAAAGAAATCAATAGAAAACCTAGGCTACATGCAAATGCAACACTTCTTTTTCTTCAATGAAAGCGATTTATACATAGGTTCTACAAAAAAAACTAAGAAATCAAAACACTTCTCTTTTCTTTTTAGGCACTCGCACATTCAACACTTAAGAAAAACTAAATGATGTCTACAATGCAACTTACCCTAATGCACACTAAATGCAATGCAAGGTTCAAGTAAATCTCGTAAACAAGCAAAGGTGAATTCAAAAGCAAAAGTCCATTAATCAAGCAATAGGAAGCAAATCCCAAGAAAAAAACACCTCTAATGTAAAAATACGTTTAGCCTTAAAGAAAGAATTCACACATTTTTAAAATATTCAAAAGTAAAAAAATCAAAGAAAAAAACTGAGAACCCCCAAAAAAGGACAGAAAATGAAAATTTTCATTTTTTTCAATATGTACATGATTGTGTCGTTCAAAAAACACGTATGTACGCGACTGTTTATGAATAAGCTAGCATATACACAGGTTTCTTCATAATAAAGCACATATGTATGCTTTTGTATACAAAAAAAGAGCGTATAAATGGAAAAATACGGAAAAATAAAATACAGTCATGATCCAAGAGATTAGGTTGATTAACTAGATTTCCTAGGAGTCAAGAAGGCTAGAAACAACAAGAAACAACAAACCCAAAACCCATATCAAAGAATTACAACCCTTCTAGGAAATACTTGATGGTATTCCCTAACAGATTCACTAATTTTGTTGGTGGGAAAAGTTCCCTAAGGTAAGGGTTGACAACCTCAACAGAGTAGAACAAGAAAATCAACAAGAAGTAGTCAAGTAGGCATGCCAAACATGTGAGTTATTAAATGTGGACTTCGAAACTTACGCGGAGGTCCTACATTTGATGTTGTTCCCATAGGGTCCAAATGCTTGGCTTCCTCCAGAATCGAGCAGGCCTACAAATCAATTCAGAGAAGCATATACATGATATATAATTCATGTGCATGCACAAAAGATATGTTAGATCATCATATATAAACATGGAAATTGTTATTCATGATACAATAACATATCAGGAACATGACATGAGCTTCTTTATTGATAATCAACATTAGGTACAGGAAAGGTACAACTCGATCCAAGCCAAAGCACCGATGAATCCTTCCTCCGTATCTGTCCAACCCGAGCCATGAAGACAACCTCTCTAATAAATGCAAGGAGATGTTATAAACATGATGAACATCTCTACAAAGGAAACAAGGGTTTCCATAGAGACTGGGAGTGCAAGAGGCATGACAAAATCAGACTTGATCTGGGAGAAAAATGGGTATAATGTCGATAGCCCTTCTCTTATTTTTTTTAGGCCTACCCAAGGTGTGTGTATATATACAACCCGAAATTAGTTAATTAAGTTATGCTACGGGATCCTGTAGGTGGCCTCTTGGTAAAACCACTGAACCTCACACGAAAAATAAAATTATATTTTATTTTTTCATATTTAAAAAGACATACATGGGTATGCAGTGATAGAACCCACATACGCACACACTTTTGAATGGGTAGAGTTGCGTATGGAATTTGAAATAATTTTTTTTAATAAAGGATCAAGTTTGCATGGGAAAAGGTTGCCTAAGGCCATACAAGAGCATCAAGTCTACAAGCGTTCTAAATGATGCTATAACATATATTCCATGGGATTGTTCGTCACAACAACTCAAATAAAGCTATATTTAAAAATCTAAAATTTACATTATTAGGGTTTTATTTTTCTTTAGATTTTTGGATCTATAGATTGTGGTTAATTGCATATGCATGCAAATTTAAATTATGCATAAAATAGAAAACAGTGAAATAAAAACTCACAAACCTTAATTGACACAAGATATGACCTGGGAAACCATTTTAGGAGAAAACCCAATTGGAAGGTGAGGTCGCTCTACTCTTTTTCTCTGAATAGAAAATGGTTGTGAGTACAAAGACGTATGGCTTGTGGCCCGTGGGTTGCTACAGTGGACAAATCCTCCCAGTTTGATCTATTGCCTATCCTTCTCGGTTATTTTTACTCATCTATGGAACAAAGGCACTCGAAAAGAATGGAACCCCATTTCCTCCTAGTTGTCTCGGTTATAACATAGCTTGATAGCTTACTCGTGGTTAGGTTTGACTACATCAATTGTTAGCTAGAGTTACAATATGGTCTCTTCTAGAGTATTCTTCGTCATAAGAATATGGCTAGCCCCTTTCCCATGAATAATGGGGGTTGACGTCGAATCTTCTCGAAATATGGTGGTGAAAGCAGGAATGTTGACTTCTGAGTGGCATAACTTTTTTCATACAGACTCCAATTGAGGCGACTCTTACATCATTAGAAATGTCTTTGTGTGTAGACTATGAATCAAATATTTTGCACTAAAGTGGTAAATTTTTACCCCCAAAAAATGTCGTTTGATGCCTCAAAATGCTCTAGCTAGGTTTCACACCCTGATTTGCCAAACTAAGTCCCACTGGTAGAAATGATCCTATAAGTCGATTCCTCCATTTTTCCCACTCTAAAAACATTGAGATAAATGAGAAACAATATAATGATCCAATTAACATCATCAAATCATCACTCTATAAAAAATATAAAAATGACATTTTCTCATGCTTTTGCTTTCTACATTCTATGTTGAGTTAACCTCAAATTACATACAATTATAATTCCATACGATTATAAAAGTGCATTATTTTTACATATACTATTGTGAAAAAATCATTTTTTTTTTTTTTAATTACGATATGAGCTATACTTACACATTATCCTTTCCACGCAATTATAAAAGTTGAAATTATAATTGAAAAGATCAAACTTGCTTGAGTACACCGTGAATATACTTAGGCATCATTGCTTCATCACTTTGTAATTTAATGATGTGTCTACATTATTAGAAATATTCCTTCAGGTTTGGTTGGGTGGGTGGAGTGGAACTTTTGGTTTGGTGAGTAAATGTTTACGATGTAACCAAACACTAACACTAAGATAATCTATAATGCATTAAACAACTTGTAACGAAAGGGATGAGACAACCTCATTCCCAAACGTCCCATGCAAGCTTAGTACATCACTTAACATTTATCACCTTGAAAAAAACAATAATATTTATTTGCTCATTTGTGGTTGCACTGCTCTAAGAGAGACATGATATCTCATAATGTAGATGGTGGTAAAAGAAAAGTAATATTGAACTTTGTGCCAGCCAAAATGAGGCCCCAAGGTGGAGAGCAATACAAGAAGTTGAAAAATATTAAGGTTAAACCATCGACATTAGACAATTACAATCACTAGTACATTATGACACACATGATTGAGAGAAGACCCCTAAGATCAATGTAGTGACAGAGGGACTTTTCAATTTTTGTGGTGTGTAAGATTTATTTCAAATATAAATCTAATCTAATATGAGTGGAAAGGGATTTAATTTTTTTTATGTAAATTTTTTATGAGTTGATATTATTTAAATGTTTGTATAGATTTTTTGTTTTTAGCAGATATCAACAAAATTTAAATTTTAAGACGGACAAACACCCTTATACATCATATTTATTGTAAAATGAACTTCTCGAATAATAAAAAAATTACATGAGTTAAAAATCCCAACTTATTATATTTGCTATATTTTCTATTTTATATTTGCTATTTTTTACTATTGATAATGTGAGCTCCACTAAAACTCATTCATGATGGGTGTAAGGAGGGGACCTCCTTACCATTATAATATTATTTCTTGAGTTACAAATATTCATTCACTTCGTAAAATAGGCGTTAGTTCACTCATAAGTGGGTTTTCACATGACAACCTTATGCATTATTAAGAACAACAAACTTTTGGGATTTCCTATTAATTAATGTTTAATCACACCAAGGAATCCAATCACATGACTCTCGCCATGTTAGTGGGATACTCTCTGGCATTTGAATTGACAACCATGGAGAATAATATTTTAGACCATGTGAATAACGGTAACAATAGTGGTTACCACTTCACTACTTCAATTACTTTAGAAACTCTCATATCAATGTCACTTTCGTTGGTATGTTGTTTATCTAGAAATTTTGATAATCATGTCAACTTCATGGGCTAGGTCCTTTAAATTATCTCCCATTAAACATTGTGGGTGGGTGGTTGAACTTATCTCCCACCTTACACTTGGCTGTTTAATAACTCCAATAATTCTTGTTAAAATCTTGTGCGTTTTCCTTCGCATTTTAACTGAAACACATAAGTTGTTTTATTAAACATTGTGGGTGGGTGGTTGAACTTAACTCCCACCATACACTTGGCTGTTTAATAACTCCAATAATTCTTGTTAAAATCTTGTGCGTTTTCCTTCGCATTTTAACTGAAACACATAAGTTGTTTTATTAAATAATATATATATAAGATCATTGGTTAACCATCATCATTATAAAAAACAAATGTGAAGAGTGGAAGATGAAAACATAAGGGTTTATATATATAATTAATTAAATTTTAAGTTAGAAAAAAGTGAGTAATTTAATAAG
>APFE031212971.1:21806-140024 GCA_000404065.3 Pinus taeda | reverse complement strand
CCATTTTTCCTATATACCATGGAGATTCGCCCATTTATTATACTTATAAATTTAGGGGGGGTTCTTAAAATTTTCCCTGGTTTTATTTGACCTCTGTCACAACCTCAAACCCTATCTATCACTGAAATTCTCGCTTACTCACTCAAATCCCTATCATCTCAGCTAATCCTTCTCCATTATGTTCTTTTCTCTTTTATGAGTCAAATCCTATTCTAACTGCATTAACAACTCAATCTCTATTTTAATCAATCTAAAAATTAAATCTCTATTCTTAAGCTCTGTTACACACCTATGCTAACAACTTATCCCTTAGTCTAAAAATAATATAAATTTCTAATTATTACAATAATGAAGTAAAGATCATTTTTGAGATATCGAACCCTCTCTGCTAAAACTGACTTTTGACCACTCAGGTCAATGAAATTCAACTCATTTAGCCACAACATGTGAACAAACAATCACATTGCTGGCTAAGTCTGGATGCTCTTGGGGAAGAAAAGAATCATCTCTCATACTTTCAGGGTTTAATCCATACTTCTGCAACTTTGCTGCTGTCAACCAACAAGCATCCTCCACTAGCTGTCCTTTCCATTTGACTAGATACTGAAAATAAACATGTCCTCTAGTTCTTTTGGATACTTTTTTCTCCAAAACAACTTCCACCTCTTTCTTGACTATTTTTGGCATTTGTTCTTTTGAGTTCAAAGTTTGAACTTCATCTTCTGTAGCTTCCTTCTGTAGCTATGTCTCTGTCTCTTTGTATGGATACAAATCTGCAACATTGAAGATAAGTGATATTCCAATTCCTTTTGGAAATTCAATTTCATAAGCATTAGTTGAAAAATTTCTTACAATTCTACATGGCCCTATCTTTTTCATCTTTAGCTTATTGTAAGTCTTAGTAGGAAACATTTCTTTTCTCAAGTATACCATCACTAAATCCCCCACTTGGAATTATTTTTCTCTACGCCTCATATCAACTCTGTGTTTGTATTTGCCACTGCTTACCTGCAATCTACCTTTGACATCTTCTTGTAGTCTTTGCATCTGCTCTGCAAACTCTTCAGCTTTTGCACTTCTTGTCTCCTGTTTACCCAAATTTCTGAGCTCATACACACCTCTTGGGTTCATTCCAAAAATAATATGAAATGGACTCATTCCAGTACTTTGGCTTCGAGTGTCAATATAAGAAAACTCTGCCTGAGTAAGTGATAAATCCCACTGCTTAGGATTTTGATACACTAAACTTCTCAATATGTTCCCCAAGTTTCTATTTACCACTTCATTCTGTCCATCTATTTGAGGATGGTATGTTGAACTAAAACTAGCGTTAGCACCTAGTTTCTTCCAAAGAGTTCTCCAGAAATGCCCAACAAATTTTGTATCCCTATTAAGACACAATACTTACAGGCAATCCATGTAACCTTACAACTTCTGAAAAAAAGATTAGCAATATGTGTTGCATCATTAGTCTTCTTACATGCAATGAAATGTGCCATCTTGGAAAATCTATCTACTACAACATAAATGGAATCATTCCCCGTTTGAGTTCTAGGTAACCACAAAACAAAATCCATACTAACTACATCCCATGGTCAATTTGGTATTGGCAATGACTGGTACAATCCTATATTTTGGCTTCTCCCTTTAGCATGCTGACATATCCTGCACCTCTCAACAAATCTCTTAACACTAGTTTGCATCTTTGGCCAATAATAAAAAGCATTTGCCTGAGCAAAGTTTTTGTCTTGTCCAAAGTGACCAGATAGTCCTCCACTGCGTTTCTCTTTAATTATGTTTTCCTTCATAGAACATTTGGGAATACACAATTTGCTACCTTTAAATAGTAAACCTCCTTGGATAAGATAATCTAACCACTGACTCTTGTTATGAACTATTTAATTTTGTACAGCTGCATAAATATCTTTGAAATATGCATCATCTTTATAAATATCAACCATTTCTTCAAATCTTACAATACCAACTCTTAGTTCTTGCACAATGAAATTTACCCTGCTCAAGGCATCAACAACCTTGTTCAACTTACCACTGGTATGTTTGATCACAAAAGTAAAGCTCTATAGAAACTCTACCCACTTGGCATGTTTCTGGTTCAATTTTGGCTGGTTGTTTATGGATTGTAATGTATGATTGTCAGAATACAATATAAACTCCTTTGGTAGCAAATAATGTCTCCATTTTTTTAAAGCTTGCAAAATAGCATAAAATTATTTATCATAAGAAGAATACTTCTTCTTAGCTTCGTTTAGTCTCTCACTAAAGTATGCTATTGGTCTTTGTTCCTGTCTCAAAACTGCTCGAATTGCAACTCCACTATCATTTGTTTCAACTTGAAATACTTTTAAAAATTAGGTAAAGCTAAAACTAGTTTATCTATGACTTTCTTCTTTGGCAGCTTAAAATTTATGTCTACTTCTTCTGTCCACTTGAATGGCTGATTAGTCTCCTTGACTGTTTCAAGAATTGGTGCACAAATCTGGCTAAAACCTCTGATAAATTTCCTATAAAAACTTGCAAGACCATGAAAGCTTCTTACCTCAAATATGTTCCTAGGAATAGGCTAGTTCCAAATCACTTGGAATTTCTTTGGTTCCATTTTCAAACCTTATTTAGAAACCACAAATCCCAAGTAGATTAATTATTCTTTCATGAAACTAAATTTCTTCATATTTATCAGTAGTTTCTCTTTTTGCAGAGTTCATAAAACCAACTTAAGATGCTCTAGATTTTCTTCTTTGCTTCTACTAAAAACTAGAATATCATCAAGATAAACAATAACAAACTTGCCTACATATTCCTTCAAGACTTCATTCATGAATCTCATGAATGTGCTAGGTGCATTAGTGAGTCGAAAAGGCATCACTAACCATTCATACAAACCATTGTTCATTTTAAATGCAGTCTTCCATTCATATCTTTCTCTAATTCTTATTTAATGATATCCACTCTTCAGATCTATTTTAGTAAAATACTTTGACCCACTCAAACAATCCATAAAATCATCCATGAGTGGTAAAGGAAATCTATACCTGATAGTGATCTTGTTTATGGCTCTGGAATCAGTACACATACGCCATTCACCTCCTTTCTTTGGACTGAGTATTGTTGGTACAACACATGGAATAAGACTTTCTCCAATTAGTCCCTTATCCATCATTTCTTGCACTTGTCTTCCGACTTCTACATTCCCTTGAGGAGTTAATTTGTATGTTGCTTTGTTTGGAAAACTTGCTCATGGTATTAGGTCAATATGATGACTAATACTCCTGATTGGTGGTAATGCATTTGGCAACTCATCCACAATAATATCAACAAAATCATTCAACAGAGTTTTGATTTCTCCAAGTAAATCATCCAAGTTTGTGGAAGTAAAAATTACCTTAGGTCTCCCTATGACACCAAAGGAGTAGGGTGTATTGTCTTCACTTTCAATTATCACTTTACAACAATTTCCTTTAGATTTGCATGTAATTCTGAATAAAATCTTTCTCTGAGTTGGTTCTCAATTCTCTTTCTCTGCCTTAAGAAATACCCTTTTCAACAATAGGGATTCTCCTACTTCAGGGGATTCTTCCTTCTCTGCAATTTGACATTTTTCTTCCTTTGCCTTAGCCATATTCACATTCCTCTGACTTGTTGCTTTATTATGAGGACAGTCCCATGATCCATGTCCCCATTCTCCACATGTATAACATCGAATATCTCTTCCTTGGCCTCTTCCTCTAGGTGAAAATATCCCTCTATTAAAGTCTCCTCTTTGTGGTGGTCTACTACTTGAACTTCCTACTTCACTATGATGTTACTGAAATCTTGGTCTAGTAGTTCCTCTACCTCTTATTGAACTTTTCCCTCTATTCCTATGATTTTTTTTCCTCAACATCTTCTCTTCTGCCTTCAAACCTACTTGATAGGCAACTTCAATTGTCTTCAGAGTCAACGAGCTAATCTCATCCTATATGTCATATCTCAAGCCATTGATGTATTTGCCTACCTTCTCCATGTCATCCTCTACATGTCCTACTCTAATACTCAGCCTATAAAACACTTATATATATTCTTTGACAGACATTCCTTTTTGCCTTAAATTCTGTAACTGTTTGAAAATATTTAACTGATAATATTTTGGCATAATTTTAGCTTTCATTTTACTCACCATTTTATTCCATTGCTTGATATTGGACTTTCTTTTTCTTGTTCTGGATGTTTGTAGTTCATCCCACCAAAGAGCTACATGACCCTTCAATTTGGTAACTTCAAATTTCACCTTCTTTTTATCATCAACCTCCTCATAGTCAAAATATTTGTCCAATGAACTAATCCAATCCATCAGCTCTTTTGCATTGAGACTTCCTTCATACACAGGAATTTCCACCTATGGTTTTCCACCTACTTTAGCCAACATCTTGATAACTTTGGTAGTTTCGTTTTCCTCCTCTTCTTCTTCCTCAGAAGATTCTTTTGCAGCACTAACAACCCCTTCATCAAGTGTTCTCCTCTAAGCAGTCTCCATTGTGTCCATCCTTGTACGCAGACTCCAGATCTCTTCTAGCATAGTTTCATTTTCTTTAGGTCTTCCTCGACCTATGCCAAATCCTCTCCTCAGTGGCATGTTTACTGCAACCAAACTCAATCTCTGTGCTTTGATACCAAAATGATGTAGGAGGTTGATGAAATAAGGTGGTAGTCTAAAAATAGACTAATGGTTAAGTTTATAACCAATCAGCTACATTTGATCAGATTCTTTACATGACCTTTTTCCCTTGAGGGTCCCGCTTTTCTCACTAAAAATTATTGGACCCACTTTAACTTTACCTTCTAACAAGCACTTCACTATGTACTGTTGATCTTCTCTCTCCAGATCTAATGGCTATTGCTTTCCCCCAATCGCCAACTAGCCCATCGATTTTCCATCATCAATCTACTCCATCTGATCCAACGATCGTTATCACTTCAGAGGCATGCAAGAAAAGTTGTTTTCTCTCTCCTCCTTCTGCTAAATGTCGAGCGTTGAGGCTAATCACGCGAACATGGAATATTACCACTTACCACCTTTTGAGCATGTGATATACTGCTTCCCACTCATCAAATATAGCCCACATGTTTTAAATCAAAACTTTAATAAAGTGCTTGAGGAAGGTTTAGAACTTAATCCCAATATTAACCTTTAATGCTAAATGATCGTGATTAACGATAAAACACATAAACACCAAGATTTATAATTAAAATGTGAAAACAGAGTGTTATAGCCCCAAATCTCACTATTATGGTTTGTGATGTTGCACTCATGGCCTAGGGCAACCCCTCCTTCTAGACCTGGTCCAAAATCTAAAAAATAGTGTTTTATTCCCTGTATGTGACATTGCCCTGAGTTATACGCGTGTATACGCGGGTTCATATATACCCAACCCGCGTATATGGATCAAAACACTTAAAAAAATATACAACTCCTTATTTTCGGGCAGAGATCGCAGGTTTTACCTACGAATCACCTGTTAGTGCCCGTGGCCTCAACTATTCCCAACCAATTCCTAACTAAAAAACTACTTTGAAATTGGTATAAAAAGACATCAAAGGGAAGGCCTAAAGGAGGAGAGAAGAGAGAGAAAGGTTACTATACTAAGATTTCCCCCCTGATCAGGTCTGAAGACCCTTGTGCCTTCTGTACTTCCCCCATTTGTACAGGAAACCCTTGTTTCCTTATGATTTGATGTTCATCCCTTAGTTATGGCATCATGGGGTGAGTCTTGGAAGGAGATATGCTAGAGGCTTGAGGCGGGACGGATCCAGAAGGAGGCTGAGCTTGGAGCCTGCAAAGGTTGCTCAGGTGATATTACTCTTTTTGTACTTTCTATTTGTCTATAATAAAGAAACACTTCTTGATTCCCGATATGCTTCTTCTTTATGTTTATGATGTTCATGTTTGAATTTCATGTATGAATGGTTGTTTAAAGTTCATAACTAACTTCCTTCTTTTATAACATAAATATGATTTTTGTATAAATCTTTGTCCATATACTGCTGCATTCTTTGGAATTGTTGGTTTTGCAGGGCAAAGGAGCAAAAGGGACGTGAAGAAGGGTTTGGACCCTTGAGGAACTACTCGAACGTAGGACCTGAGGTACGTCCTTCTTACCTTAGAATTAACTTTTGCTAGCATAATGGCTGTGTGTGTGCATGTTTCTTTGTTTAGACAACTTTCAGTCTGCTAGGGTTCCACCCAAAAGCCCTAGGGGATAAAATCCCTCAACACCCATGTCAAACATGTTATTGGTCCTTCATTGGTAGCCTACCTCATTTGAACATGAAGTTAATTGATGATGTTAAGGAACTAATATACACGTTTTTGCATGAAAATACTAAGCCTTCATCTAATCAAAAATATGTGCTAAAGTTGAGAAAAGGTTTTGAAGACCACTAACCCCACATTAAACACCTTATTGACATGAAACAAATATAACTCTATGAGAGATTCAAGAAAAATCACCTGGAATTGAACCTATGCCAAAGATATTTTGAGAAATGCAAACCATGATATTTTAGAATATGCACAAATTTTAACACATGTTGTTATACATACGATGTAGAATTTCATTATTTTTATGATGCATATGTACACATTTTTCATACTTTGCATCCTAACATTTTGTAGGATTGCTCATCCATACTACCACCAATTTCATCAAGATAATTTATTCATAGCATGGTGTGTCCAAATCTTGATGAACAAAGGTATTATGTAGAATATTAGTTAGATGGGGCATGCTCTAGGTGTAGTGGATTTTCATGATTGAGTTGGTGCATTATGAAAGTGAGGAGCACAAATTTGGAAGGGTGATAATGAATATGAAAATATTCAAATATGTTACCTATGAACTACATAGTGATAAATAAAGAAAAAATATTACATTGGTGAAGTCCTAGGTAAGTTTATGTATCATTTTTTCTTATTGCACATTCAGTAAATATATTTTTTCTTATGACCTAATTTTTATGACGTCAAGTACGAGGATGTGATTTCATGAAGTAAAGTTTTATAAAAAATGAAGTATGTGTTCAACACGTGTTAATAGAATGATGGAAAGGTGAAAATTGTAGAATATACAAGGACGCCTTTCCCTTTGGAACTATATTGTTAGTTGTGTAATTTTTTTTAGAACTACATCCTTCAACCAAAAAATGAGATCCAAAGATAATATTTTCATTTAAGTAAAGTTAGAATATTGGTACATATTGCATATAGGCATGGGATATATGGTATGAATGATAGAATGATAATAGTAAATAGGAAAATCTTCTACATATGTGATGATAGGTGCCACGACCTACACTATATGTGCAACATTGATTTCAAATTTTATATGGTCACTTTAGGGATAAAAATATATAGATGGATTGACATTGGATTTAATTAGATGGTTTTGAAGGCTAGTTCAAAAAGTCATATGTACTACAAGGATTGAATATATTGCAAAAAATGTACAATTCTCCCCATAATTGGCTTGAAATAAGGTCCTCCATACTTTCTCTAAATGTGTCACATACTATGTTCCCTCATTTCTTTTCCTTGCACTACTAGGTATTGACCCAATTTTCAATAGCTCTTTGTCATTCTTGCAACAATATTTTGTCACTATAATGACGAAAAGAGATTTCATGAAACCTCATTTCTAGTACAATTGTAATTTCAATATCTTCTTTTTCGTCAAAATTTTGATGATAGGAATCATTGAATCTCTAACACCTTTTCATTAGATATACTCTTTCACATTACCTACTATAATAAATATACTAGTGTTTAAAGTCTGAAAAACACTCCTATATATTTTTCACAAACCATCGTAGGATGACTAACTGAAATTCAACTTCTTCTGACAAAATTCCCATTGTGGTGATGTGATGTGCCATTAGAACTGACATCAGAAGACTCATGTTGACGATAATTTTACAAAAGTATTTTATGACAAATTTTCCATCGTTGTGATGTTTGTGTCATCGAAAAGTGTGTCAGATGATCAATGACATTGCAAATTTTTCAAAAAGACATTACAATGAACTTGCCCTAGTTGCAACGTTTTACTGTCAGAATGGGGGTTAGAAGACCGACGATGTCACAATTTTTTTAAAAGATAATGTGATGAACCTATCATAGTTGCGATGTTTGTACTATCAGAATAGGTATCATAAGACTAATGTATAAGCACTATATTAAGAGTGGTGTTGAAAGTAACAACTACTATATGTCATAATCCAAAAGGGGAATCCTTTAAGAATTCCAGTGTTCCAACAATCCTACTTCTCTTGGTACACTATGGGCATGTACACATTTATGATATTAAATAATTTTCCACATGGAAAATGTATGAGTGAAACTTCCTATCAATGGGATGAAGTATTCACCTAAGAGAGAGAGAAAATCATGGAGTTTTACATGGTGCATAGGGAACCTAGGCCCCATGGGAACTAACTTCTTATGTTGAGCTATTATGCCAAATGATTTGAATTTTTGAAGAGAACATTTTCCCTCAATCTTTATTTCTTGGAGGAGAAATATTTTGGGATTTTAATATTTGAATAAATATTATACTAGGAAATGTTTCCCAGAGCTACCTAATTACCTAAGGTTTGATGACATCAACTTCACTATTTGCTTCATTTATTGAGGATTTCCACACAGGAGGAATAGCAGCGCATTGTTTCTTAAAGTTGCTTGAACTTTTATTATATGTTCCTTCAATTGTTAAAGTTGTTTGAACTTATCATTACCTTTTTTATTTATTATAATTTTTTCCTACCGTCTTGGAGGGTCTAGTTACTAGAGTTTCTTTTTCAACTTCCAAAGATAATATTTCATTAGCAGATTTTTAATCTTGGAAAGAATGTTGGCCAAAGGAGAATAGAGCCTTTATAGGGGAATGGAAGACTTCATCTTTAGGATCAAGGTTAGGGATTGGAATATGAGGCAAGGAAGGAGGAGCATCTTTCACAAGGGTAATATTTGTGGGAAAAATACATGTCTAGAGAGGGTGGGGATATAGGTTTTTGTAAAGTCAATGGAATTCTCTAGCATATACAATCTATTGCTAGAAGAGGGATGAGCTCAAAAATTGATTTATTGAGATGGGGAACATGAAGAATGTGTAGTTCCAAGAGCGATAGGGGGTAGAGGGATAGGATCTTTGATGGGGGAATAGGGGGTTGCCTCTTAATTAGGATTGAATTTCTTCTTCTTTGCCTACTTTCATTATTCTTCTTTTTCAGAAGCTTCTTGCAATGTACGAGATTTACGAAAGTTCCTAGAAAAATGATCATACACATGACGATATTTTGATTTCAAGGGAAGATGATCATGATCCACTGGTTGAAGGACGAACCAATTATTCAAAGTGAGATGAGTCATCTAAGGAAGGAATTTCTTAGGGTATACTTTGACACATATTTAGGAACACACAAAGAGGCCATTGCAAGGCTAAAATTGGTCAATATATTTCCCTAGAGTGTTACTAATGTTTTTGATAGTTTCTCCATTCCAACAGTGGAGTGGGAGGTGTGGAAATTTAATTCATGTAGGAACAACTAAATGGATATAAATTTATAAGTTTAAATTAGTACTATTTTTATTTAGATACATACGTTGTGATAGATAGAAGTACAAACTTGCCCTGAAGATTAGATTACGATCTTCCACTTCCTTGAAGAGAAAGGGAACCAAACATTGTCACAGCAGGAGAGAGAAACTTCCCTTTGATTAAATTGTTTACATATTATTTTGATCCATTGCATGATAGATCTATAGGAGGGCCAAATTTTAGAGTATGACCCAATCAAGCCATGTTCTACTAGATTATTTCTTAGCACAGATAGGAACCTTTGAGATTTCCTCTAGTTGTTTTACAAAAAAAGGTGTTTGTTTCATTGTGAGTTACTTAAGATACCAGTGGATGAAAATGAGCTATGCTTGGTGGGGGAGGAGAGGATTCCCCTTATGAGGCCACAACCATGGTGGTAGGGAAGCTAAATCAAAATTATTAGGGTTTCCTTATCTCTTTTAAGGTTTCCTCAGTATGATTTTTTTTTTTCCAAAAATCTTCAGTAATTATTACCTCTAGGAATTATTAATAGCTACTAAGCATGTATATTCCTTACAAATTTACAAGTTTATTTTTTATTATTTATTTTTTGTATGTTTTGTATAATTTACTATAATTCTTCTTTGAAACATGACTTGGACTACTATTTGTCATGAAGTTTGTCATTGATAACATCAAAAATACATATTCCTATTTTATAATGACCTAAAATGGTCACATTTGATGTATTGTCATTACCTTCTGCATTCATTGTAGTGAATTACAAATATTGTTCTAGCTCAAAACCATAAGGAAGAGGAAAATTTTGATACCATGGCTACTCTTAATGTTGAAAAATGAGTTCTTAGTGCTACACAGATTACATATTTGAATCATAATTTTTGATAGACTAACAAACAATTTCTAACTATACTATTCAAGCTTTTTATAATGTGTGAGGTTTCCAAATATCACAACTTTATATGGTTACATATAAAATGTATCCTATATTGTTTTGTATGATTTTTGGTCGGGTGGCAAAAACCTTTGATTGAAAATACTCTACACTTTCTTAGTTTATATATTTATATTGCTGAATATTTAAGTATCGTATTCTATACATTTATATTATTATTATTTATGCCAAAGACATGTATATAGGGATAGGTTTTATCCAAAGACTATTATTTGCTCAAAACTAGTAAAAAAACCCACCTTTCTCTTCCTTTCCAAATGGAGGTTCGAGTCATAGTGATGCTATAACTAGCAAGTAATATATATTCAAATAGGAAATTTTAGTGGAGAGGGGAAATTTATACAAGCTATGCCTCATTTTAGTATGAATTCAAAAGACATTTTCACCATAGATGTACTGGTCTTTTTGATTTGCAACCCTCAACCCCAAATTGGTTCTAAATTTTTCTATTCATTTAATTTTATTTTTACCCAATATGATTTTTACTTGTCACATTTAGGATCTAACCTAATTTACTAGCTTCATAAATTTACCAAGGCAAATTCTTCACTACTTCCTTCTTACTTTTATTATTTAGAAAACCAATCAACCAAAGATGGACCACTATGCTCTAATAAACCCCCTGTGGTGGCTCAATACCCAAGTTGAAGTCATTAGAGGTGGTAAAAAATGATATAGTGAGAGATAAACTCCATGAATAAAAATATTGTTATTGATGCAAGTAGGGATGAAGTTCTACATGATGAGAATTTCTAAGAGATTCCAATTGAAGTCTCTAAGAATAAAATTTAACTAACCATTGCATTAATCAACGTGCTTATCCTCTGCCATTTATTGGAGCTCATCAATGAATACTATAATGGAGGTGTTCCTTTGTATCTCAACATGGGCTTGAATCATAGCCTATAATATAGATTCCATTATTTTGATATAACCATGGCCTAATATACATCAAATCTCATGTTCCTAGTGATATATATGACTACATGTTAGAGCATAGGGCGACACAACCATGATGTCAATTTCTTGGGCATCATTTCCATTTGAAATCAATTAAACCAATCAATATAGTATCCACATATTTGTTGATGCTCTACCATGGCTTCAAACTCCATCACCTAGAATAATACATGCACACTGCTATCAAATACAATAAATTGGATGTCAATTTCCACATAATTTTGTTGCACCCCACTTCCCACAATAATAATTCTCCTATGTGAGTAAAGGTGATATTGCAAAAGATATCTACTTTCAATATCTCTCACCTAGGTTCCTTCAATAGTGTGTGGGAGGATGGCAGTGATGAAAACAGGTATATATTCAAATTGAAGAGCCAATACCATCATGGTTATGAACCCAAGATTATTGGGACAAACAAAAATGGATTTTCTTTTGATAACGACGAGGATTTTGGTGATGAACTAAATGGGAACTAGAACTCGAAGGTCTAGAAATTCTAGATAGAGGTGTTGAGGATAGAGTGTAATTTGTTGAGAATGGAGAACAAAGTCATGGAAAATTGATGGAAGAAAGGCTTTGTTGAGATGGAATATTGTGTTGCATTTTCATGCAAGGCACATTGAATCCCTCTATCATAGATTATTGACATTTGACCACACCATGATACCACTCAATGGTGTGGTAACATATATGGGTCTTAGATATATGGTAACATATTTATAAATTATTCAAAAGAATCTTATTTATCTGTTTTATGTTTGAGACGAATGGAGGAATGTACAACCCCCTTTACAAAGCCAACTTATTTTCAACCCTTTTGTAAATTAGATAGTAATATCTCTACTTATTTTAATTTATGTTTGTCCACAAGATTGAGATTTAAAATTTCTTAGTTAATAACATCACCCATGTTGCAAACTCAATCTAAAGATATAATTCATCTAAGAGAAATAGTGAATAAACCCACTCTATAATTCCAGAGACTGAGCATAGACTTGGATGGTCAACTTTTTGAGGTAAAAGAGCATGTGTGCCTACAAATATCCAATGTCCTTCTAAAAAAAACAATAACTAGTTAAATCAACTAAATTATGAGAGATTCTATATAGTCATTGATGGAAAACATTAGCCCCTATAAATTTAACCTCAAAATTTTTATAGTCCCTTACACCTTAGTGTTGGAATTCACAAATCTAGGGTAAGATAGATTTAGTATTTTTTTTGGGCCATCACAACTTTCATATGTGTATCTAATAAAAAAAATAATACTTTTTCATACACTTTCTTTTCAAAATGTACAATCTTTTCACCAATATGAGAGATGTTGCAAGATTTCGTCATCAAAATAGTGAACCAACTTCCAATATGATTAGTTTAATTGCAATATATTTATGATTCCAATTAACAAAATTCATCTACAGACTTATCTCATATTACTTTAGCATTCACATTTTAGCCAATTAAAGGGTATCCTAGTTAATATTATAATTACATATATATTGATATATAATTAGTGTGCATTATTTTTTAGGTTTGTAAATTGGTGTTTTGTTGTACATTTTTTAAGGGGTGGGAAAGAGTTTTTTTCTTGATATTTTTGAGATCTATAGCTATTCATATAAATGTGAAGGCCTTTTAGGTTGGAATTATTTTTTGTCATGCTATAACTTTTCTCTCACCTTTTTTTGTTTTTGTTTTTCAATAACCCCATTTTTTTGTTTTAGTATTTAAAATTTTAAGCACAAATATAATCATTCAAAATTTTGTCTTCTCTTTTGGAAAAGTTGTATGAAGTGTTATGGCCTAGTTTTTCTAAGAAATTGAGAAATATTAGGAATTTTAGGATAAACAATTTTTTCATTCAAAACAATATATAATGTTTTGTATTGTTAATTTAATAGTATATATGTATACACTAAATTGTGATGGAGCTTATAAACCTTGACTTGTCTCATTTCAATGAGTTTCTAATAATTCTCCAAGTTTCTGCCATCATGTCAAATATGTCGCAAGGAAAATTCACTCATGATTACTTTCTTATAAATGGGTTTGATTCAGATGGCATATTGATATATGTTTTTATAGACATGTATAGGATATGTGGACTGTGGAGGATGCACAGATGTATCTCACAAAATGTCTCAAAGTGATATTGTTAGATGGAATTCCATAATTGTGGGTTATGTCAAAAATGGATGTAATAAGGAAGCAAAACATTTTTTTCTATGATGAAATTAAAAGGTGTGAGGTTAGGTTGTATCACTATTTTTCTCCTAGCTCATGCCCATGTGGTATTTGTAACACAACATAATGAAATCCATTGTTATCTAATTCGTATTGGAATTGAAACAAACTTTGTATGCCAAATGCGAGAGTACAAAGTGTGCTTGACATGTTTTTGAGATATATATATAAGAGATATGGTTTCAAGGAATGAAATGATCTTAGGTTATGCCCATAAAGGATGTTTTTATGAGGCCTATAAACTCTTTGGTTAGAAGAAATTAGTTTGAATAGAACAAAACTTGACAACATGGAATTTAATGATCATAGAATTTTCTTAGAATGGGAATCATGAAGAGTCATTGGAACTCTTACATCAAATGTATTTTGTCAACACTAACATTAATGTAGCTGCACTCACAATAACTATTTTATCTTGTTCTCACATAGGATCTTTGGAACAGGGAATAAGGGTACATGATTGTAATATATTTAGAAGAAGATTTGGAATATAGGTGATTATAGAGAGTGATCATGTAGGAATGTATGCCAAGTGAAGGGATATACACATTCGAAGTTGGGTGTTTGGAAAAGTTTCCAAATGGATTTGGTGTCATGGATTTCAATAGTTGTAGGGTATTCTTAGAATGAGCATGGTAATACATATATACATCTTCTTTCCCAAATGAATTAAAAACACATGAAACTTGACTTGTCCACTATTGTGATTGTCTTTCCTCCACATGCACACTTTGTAGCACTGCAAAATGAAAAAGAGATCCATAATTATGTAATAATGAATGGATTTAACTTGAACATATCCATCATTTGATGCATTGATTGATACGTATGCTCGAGTGTGGAAGTTTAGAGAATGCACACATATATATAACAACATGCTTGAAAAATATATAATATCATGGAAGAAATGATTGTAGTATGTTGAATGCATGGAAATGGTGAAGTTTTCACTAAATTCTTTCATGATATGTACAAAAATTCCATAAAACCAAACCATATCACCTTCGTTTCTAATTTATCTACATGTAGCCATGCATGATTGGTGAAGCCCTATAGTGTTTTTAATCAATGGGACAAAATCATACTATCACATCTGTATAGAGCATTATGCTTGCATGGTTGATCTTCTTGGGTGTGTTGAACACCTGTATGAAGCTTATGGGTTTTTCAAATTGATGTTGTTCAAACATACAAGGTATATGTGATTGATTGGAAGCCTTATTTATATGAAAAATAATCAAGTAGATTCATCATATTCCATGAACATACTTTCATGGTTTATGCAGGAACCAAGGGAAGGTCACTAAAATTCAATAAAAAGGGTAATTTTTTACACTTAAGGTACAAAGATTTTGGCATTTTCTGAAAGAAACAAAAGTTATAACATGTTGGATATTAAGACGCCGATTTTGTAGGTGACATCGATGATAAAACATCAAATTAAGGCGTGAATTAGATTTGTTTATTCTTTATCCAACAATATATATTGATGACTGATCCACATTTGTAAAGCTATGGGATAAAAAATAGTATCGTTGAGTTGCAAAAATTAAGTAACTAGGGCCAACTATTTACCAAAAGCAAAATACATTTCAGCTTAGGAAGAAGCTTGTGAGTTTGTACAATGATGCAAGATTTGTAGGACCTAAGTGTAAATAAAAAGAGAAATAAATAATTTATTAGTTTATAATAAATATGCAACAAACATGACCAAGAATCATCTTATTCCGTACCAAATACTTTGTACTTTTTATTTTCTCCTAGAACACCTATGGAGGTGAAAAGCTTTGTTTGGATGCAACGAGTAAGTGTGAAAAGGTTAAACCCACATACAATATCAACCTCGTTTATCAATTTTAATCTTGCATATTGTAGTGGTTTTTAATGCAATTTAATATTCGTGTTTATAACATATTATATCTCGCAATCATTATAATGATAGCAGACAATGTAGAATTTATTGAAAGAATCCTCTACATTCCTAATGTAGAAAATTGGTATTCACACTTAACATCCAAGAATTAATTAATACTAAGTAACAATATTAATATCCATTTAATAAATCCACATGAAATCACATTATCACAACAATTATTGCTACTTGCAAAGATATCGATAAGGTTGTATCTATCAATATTATAAAATACTCTTTTCAATATTTGTTCGGTGAATTCAAGTATATTTATTTCTTTTAAAAGAGTAGTATTTAGCATTCGATGGAATTGTCCTTGATTGGAGAAAAAGCTATGAGTTTCGGTTGCAAGTGATGGTGGTGTTGGTGTTGCTAGTGCTACTGATGAGTAGCTTGTATCTACACGTGAATAGTGAGAAAAATTAACCATATGCAGAGGACTTGTGGAGAATGTATAGTTAATGAGTTAGATATTAGGCTGGATACCAAATGATGCTTATGTGAATAAAATTCCTTCGTTTCTTGCATCACATATTGAGCCTATTTCCCAGACTATTTCTCAACTAATTAGTTTGAGACTCATTTTTATTAGGCTATGTTAATATGAAGATGTAATATGGAGATGGATAGTTAGTTTTCTTGAGTTGTTACTCACAGATTACCATTTGGTGTTATCTTTCCCCAAATGTTCGTAGCAAAATGATTTTGTGGCAATGTATGATGCTGAAAGTTTGACTTTTTGAAACATTTATTAAGTTGTTATCTATACTTTAATCTTTCCTCTATTTTTTTGTAGCATATACTGATATTTTGTTTCATTTACAAATTCTTCCAACATTGTCAATTATTCTTAAAAGAAATGCTGATATACACAAATGAATTCATAAACATAAAGAGCTCTACATACACCACATTTGCAAACTTCTATAGAATTGTGTCAGTTACAATGTTCAGTTTCATAATTGCTAATGTCTAAACCATTTGGAATATTAACCTTTTGCAATTTGATTTTGATACTCATGCTTTTTGATACAGGAACTTCGTTCTACAAAACTCTCATTGTAACCTTTTCAAAATGGAATTATTATTATTGATTTGAAGAGCTTAGTTCGTTTAATATTGGATAATACAAGTATATTTGACAAATGTGCAATCATCTAATCCATAATTGGTGAGTATAAAAAACAATTTTACATAGTGAATGTCCTAAATACATGTTAGTTCAATGAATAAATGGAAAAAATACTTGTATTTATTGGTAGTATAGCTCTAGTTAGTCAAAATAGAACACGATCTAGGGTATTAATAAAATAGTGTCTTGACATTGATATCTAAAGCGTGTGAAATGTATCAATAATCAAAAGTAATCGTATCAATTGGAATATTTCAAATTGGAATTTAAGTAAAACAAATATGATTTAAAGTAACCGATTTCACATTGATATATTTTTTATTAAACATCAGGAAAATCAATACTTGAAAAATTGATGGCAATCACTGGTTAATGAATACCATTAAAATCAATTATAGTTAAATGTCATTTCATATCTTAGATGTCAAATCCTGACTTAATCCTCAATGATGCAAGGTCCTTTCCATAAAAAGGCGGTGGGGCTGAACAATTCCTAAATTAATATCATCATGTTTTTGCGAAGCCTTTACTGTGTGGATGGCAGAGGATGTTTGAGAGAATAGAGACCCATTTCATAGGCGTCGATGCTTTGAAATTGATATTGTTATGTTACTACTCCTGCTCTAGCTAATTAGTACAAAATTAATGTGGTTGCAGGTTCTTTGCAAAACACGGGGAGGGGTGTGGGGATGAGCTTTCATTGTGCGGAGGATGGAATGATTTCATACCTTAGACGTCAATTCCTATTGTTTGTGGAAGAAAATTTTTAATGTTCATTTTGTATAGTTTAGATATAAGAGAACAAAGAAAATTGCAATGATTTCCCAAAAATACATGGCAATATTCAAACTAGAATCATACTTTGTTATCAATAGGATCAACCCAATAGTTCGAAATGTGTATAAAAATCTCTGCATAAGCACATATGTTAGTGAACACTTTTCATAGGGTATCATAATCAAGTTCTTGGAATCAACCCACCACTTTGGCCATGGAACCAAAGGGCTCCCAACGCGTGGCAGGAGCGACGTGTCTTTAATAATAACAAAGAACACAAAGCATATTCTCGTAAAGTTTTGCAAAAACATCATTTAACATAATTGCACATAAATGGTACACTGATTCAAGATTAGAACATAGTAATCACTATTTATGCTTGAAAAGTATTTAACAATAATGAAAATAGTTGCGGTAACAAGAATTCTATCCATATTCAAATGCTAATTACCACAACTATGATTAAAATAGACATCAAAGACGAAAAAAATTCTAACAATCAAAAAAATTATTGAATATTCATTTTCATTTTCATCAACAAAAGAGAAATCATCTTCAAATTATTCACAAAATTGGTAAACAGTGTCAGAACTTGCACAAAGAAATTAGTTTTTAATAATAAGATATACATTGGAGTAATAATAATACTACAAATCTACCCATGATGGGTACTCTATCCATAGTAATACTTTTTCTAATATCTCGGTTCACTAACATATTCATGACGACCATTTCGGTTTTTTTTATCCTTAACTGTCTGCACCTACATTTTAGGGAAATAGAAACAATCGTTATGTAATCAATTAAATACATCTAAAACAAATCCATGTGAAAATGAAAGCCCATGTGTAAATCACCTCAAAATTTTGAGTATAGAAAATAACACTCGATTTCTAAAGCATTTATCACAATCTTTATACCTAGCCACAAAAGTAAATGAATTGGACTCCCATGAACTATAGTATGAAAAAGCCATTTGCAACATAAAGAAAAAAATGCATCTAGAGATTAACTTAGTTCATAATAACATATATAAAAACCCGAACATTTAATCACCCATAAACAGATAAGTGAATCTTCCAAGATTTAAGAAAATTTACAGTATGTAAAAGAAAATGTCATGATTGTTTAACTGTTAACTGTTTTTAGAGTTTCCAACTTCTTGAAGAAATTTATTTAAATTTTCTTGTATGCGATATTTCATAGGAGAAACTATAATTTCCATTTTGGAAAATTAATTGAATATCTCCTTCTCAATTTCTCTGGATTCTCCTTGCAATTTTGTATCTAAAGAAGAGTTCTGTTTATTAACATTAACAAAGCTAATTAGCCATTCCCTATTTTACTTTGTAGAAAAATTAGCTATATCATCGAATTCTGTTGCCATTGACTATTTGAGCTTATCCAATTTAATTGTTAATTTTTATTTTGAAATTAATCTAGTCACATGTGATACATGCACCATTTTGATTCTGCATAATTTGTATGGCCTTGACATATGCATTTTATCTTAGATTCTCTATGTTTTCATATTCATAAACAATGTTATCCATTCTTCTGATTATCTGAGATCATGCAATTTTGAGTTGCTTCATTTGATTAGTATTTGGAAGTTCCTGTCATTTTTTCTTTGCATCTTTAAAATAAATCAAGTCTCTGGATGAAAGAAAATAAGTCATTATTCATGAAATACGTGTCTCCTTTGAGATCACATTGAATGCAATTGACAAATGATTTAGTTCTTTGTGCCAAATGATCCATATTGGAAGTTGCTTTCCATGCATGTTCAATGATTTTCAATAGTTTGCATATATTATTGATAATATATGTTTTCGCTGCATTAATAAAATTTATAGATTTAACAAATCTATATGATGCGTCGCAAGTAGAAACTTCCATCATTGTTGTCTGTATTGCCAATGGAGTAATCAACAAAGGAATCATATTTAAAGCACCTTCGACACCATTTATGCTTCTTTTTAGTCTCAAGTTTTATGCTTTCATTTAACTAAAATACTCTACAAGCACATCACTAGTAACTTGATGCAACTTCATTACCAATGTAATTGCAACTCTAGATAGATCAATATGCATTTTTGTTTGGTATAAAACCTTTTTGCTGTGAAGCTTTACTTTCTCAATCTTCATTTTTTTACCGCCACTATCATACTTTGCATTTTTCAATGTGACAAAACCATCATAAGAAATAACAGATTCCTTGGCAATTTGCACCAGTGTTTTCTAATTTTCTGCAAAGCAAACACTAACCCAATCACGTAGTATAGCACTATCAAATTCTATGTTTATAACTTCTTAAAAGCCTCATGTTTTCATAGGACTTATGGAATTGACTAATTCACCAATATGTGTTTCTTCTGAAATAAAAATTTGATTAGGTTCTTTTTCCTTTTTGCGAGTTGTTAGCTTATCATGAATCAATTTGATATTTCCCACATCTTTTGTCCTCTTTTCACTCGAGGATGAACTCACATTATTATAATTTATGCAACATACATATTTCTCTATAGAAGTACTGATACCTAATTATTTAGTGATTTCTTTAGCATGTATCATTAGCCCTTGATTTCCTTGAGTATCATTTATGCAATGTATATATTTATCTATAGAAGTATTGATACTTGATTCTTTGGTGATCTCTTTAGAATCTATTAATAGCCCTTGATTTTTTGTCGATTCATTTTGACATTATTCACTCTGCTCTCTAATTTCTGTAAAATAGTTTTTGTATCCAATTTTCTAAGTGTGTGCCAAATACACCAACCTCATAAAAATCTTTAACTTCTTGAGCTTCACTTAAGTTAAAAGAATACAAAGTATTTGTGAGCTCTATAACATGAGCCACAATACTCACTGTGATTTCTCCAACGATAAATGGCAAAGAAATGAATTGTCTTGTGTTTTTGCTTTGGAATATATTTAGCCAATCAAGGTATTTCATATAAACTTTAGTAACAAAATACATGTCTATAACAAATTTTGGCAATAACAACGACTTACCTTGAAATCCATAAATTCAAATTAGTGTATTAATTTATCTTTCTTCATGCATACCTTTTCTCATAGGAAAAATTGTGCCTGTGTAGATATTCGATGAGGTTGTTGCGCAATTATCATTTAATTAACTTGTCTTACAAAAAAACTTTGAATTAGACAAAAGTCTAAAGAAGCATTATGCTCCCAGATTATAGGATACCATACTTGCATTGGTTCTTGATTCACATTGAATTTAGGATTACATGGTAAATCACGAAATCCATCCCTAGAAATCAAGGCTACTATGAGATACCCCATCATGAAGAACATATTGGTCTTGGATAAATTAACTAACTAAGAAGCTAATTCATTAGAAAGTATATCATCCTAGTCGAATACACAATTATTTTTGTATGTGTGATAAAACATGTAGAGAATGCATTTTGGAACACTTGATGTAGTTTCTTAGCCCATGGCACGTGAACAAAGCCAAAAAAAGTCTCTAAATGGTTGTTTAAACAAAGAGATATCTAGGATAGAAATATTTTAGGGAACTTGGTAACTTGGTGAAAAGAAATCCCCAACGACATTAGCCTCACCTCCTTCTGAGATCAAAAAACTATTTGCTTCAAACAATGTCAAGCTGATATTAGGTTTGGGTAACTTGAATATTTGTTTGAATGTATTCACATTCAAAGGAATACTTTTCACTGGTAGCATAATTTTTCTTGTTTCTGAATCAATGTTTTTCACACAAATGAACAATTTCCTTGAAATTAAGAGATTATGGCACACATGCAACATTGGCTAATCCACTATTCTAAATCTTGTTACTTTTCTTCTTTTCTGTTGGTGAATTCACATAACAATCATATGCAATCAACCAATGGAAATTCTCATCGATACGACCGTTTCAGTTAGCATTATCAGTGCAAATAAATTCTCTCTCTCTTTTTTTTTTTTTTTTTTTTTTTTTTTTTTTTTTTTTTTTTTTTTTTTTTTTTTCTGCTAACCATTGATATTTCATAGTTGAAAACACTTTCTGAATCAATAACATTCCATTAAATAATTTTCTAGGTCTAAAATGAGCCTCCTAAAGAATATTATAAAATAATATTGGATAATAGTGGAGATAATAAAATAAAATTAGATTACCTCATAAAGTTTTGGAGGGAAGAAAGAAAAAACTACTTTTTCAACTTATCTCCCTATGATTTTACTCAAATTTCAAGTGGGAGCACTTGTTGATGCAAAATTTAATTTTACATCTAAGTAATACCAATGCTTCATACTTTCGATGGAACCTACTACATGAAAAATGTGAAATACATGAAAAAACATTATTGCAATCACTTTTTTTCATGTATTTCATGTTTTTCATGTAGTAGGGCCCATCGAAAGTATGCAACATGGGTACTCCTTGGATGAAAAATTAAATTTTGCATCCAACGAGTGCTCTCACTCGAAATTTGACTAAAATCATAAGGAGAAAGTTGAAAATACGAGTTGAAAAAGTTTTATTTTTTATTTTTTTACATTTTTACTCCAAAAATGGTGAATCATCCCCCATGGTTGACATCATCATATTAAATCCTATTGGTTTTTATAAAGTTTTTTTTGTTGTACATTTAGTTTTTAGGCCCAATTTTTACCTAAAAAATTCTCTAATTCTCAATACAGCTAAGCTATACAATTTTTTTCGATTCTATATATATTCACTAGCTCTTACTATTGCAAATGTGAAATTGACTTTGACTATTGCAACTATGAAATATGTTACATGGGACATTTGTCAATAAATAGAAGTTGAAGATACTAAAGCTAACGTTTACAGAAACCAATGAAAATATACCTCAAAACTCCAAAACTATCTTGTCCATTTATTACACATATTTCTTCCGTGTTACTGTAAATTCTATGTAATAATGACAACTAGCTCATAGGTTGTTGATAATAATTCTTATTGAAAAAAAATGTGCTAAGCTATCCCTGTTATGAAACAATAAGGCCGCGTGGTTGGTGCCCACTACTTTGTCATTATCGACTTTGAATTAAGAATAATCTGACATACAGATTTGAAAAAGTTCAGAGACACATGCAGTTTGACCAATCATAACAAATTGTTTCAGTGTCTTATTTGCTAACCTAAATAAAGGCTAGTTTAAAAATTATTCGCATTTTTTAAAAAGTCCATGAACACACGGGAAAAGTGTCATGCAAGATGGAAATATGCGAAGAAAATATGCAAAGTAGAGAGTATGTATGGAGAAAGGAAGACATAAAAGATCCAACAACACTTTCGCACACTTGCAAGTTTCGCACAACACGTGCATTTTTCGTATATTTTGCAATTGTGTAATCAATAATTAGCTTAAGTTATCGTAATACAATAAAACAAATCTGAACTTTCAAATATTGGATGCGATTTTTGCAATCTACAATTTTTATTGCCTTGAAACCGTTAAATTATTTACTTATTCATTTTGGACTCCGCATAATAATGAACAAACAAATTTACTGTTGTAAATTATATGAAAATAAATAAATTTTAGAAAAATGTGTTGTAATGCATTTATGATTGCCTACGAACTTTATTTCTTCAAAACAAAAAACATATAGCTTGTACAATGTTAAAATTACACAAAGTGTAATGAAGCATGAAATGTATCATGATCACTCTAGTACAAATGTGAAATATGAACATGACATTGTTGAAGAGGGAAATTTGTCCAATTTTTGATAAAAAATTGTCTTATTCCTAGAGACTAAAATTCCTTGTTATTTCTTGTAAATGATCACATCGCATATACTCTAATAATTGTTTACTTCTTTTTCTATTTGAATTGATATCAATATTGAAATCTCCAATATGTATAAAAGCCTAATCACCAAGTGTGAATTGTGCCCTTGCTATTGCTATTTCTTCAATGATTGTAAAAATATATACAAGTAGTGCAACATATACATTTATTGTGCATATCCGACATTGAAAATATACTTTTGACAAAATAAGTTTGATTCTATTATTGCAGATATTTTTCGTTGATACAATTTCTATTTTTTCTTGTATGCAAGCACAGACTCCATGATAACAATTTAATATGTTGAAATTAAATTTGCGATATTCAATATTTGATAGTGGAAATTCTAAATGTCTTTCCTGGATATAGAGAACCATAGAATTCGTTAACTCTTCATCACACATAATGTAATTCACATGAGCATGTAGGCTTCACATATTCAAACTTGCAATCGTTAAATTATTTTCACTTGCTATCAAATTCTCTACATATCTTGATTTCCATGATGCTTTAGTTCTTAAGCATTTCGTTTCTTCTAATACTTTCTTATTCACACAAAATTTCTTATGTGTTAGTTTTTGAACAAGATACAACAATTCCATCATTATAACACGTGACAATGTTGTGTAAACTAGTCCATGTGTCGATATGCCACTTGGATCAAATAAAACTCCATTCAACATTAAACTCGATGATTAGAAAATTTTCTAGCACAAGCTAATTTTATTAGAAATTATTTGTGTAATATAGTCGTAAAGATATTTCTATGACATGTCAATGGTTTTGAAACCCGTAATATTGGAATTCAACCAGATGAAATATTTTCATCATATAGTTCACGATACTTGTTTCTTCGAAGTTTACAAATATCTGGATTTACAAAATCTATCCATAACACATCAATATTCTTGCTATTTTTTATATATTCTTTTCATATTCCATATGTGCCATTAACGATGCCATCTTATGCATTATATTTCCCCGCATATAACTCAACAAGAACATTTTATTTGATAAGGCTTCTTCACGACAATATCATTATCTTCTCACATGCTACAAATCCTATTTCCTTATTATGATATTTGGCAACTGCATCAAGAATTATTAGCTCTTCATTTACATGTGACAACATTTTTTCGTTATGCTTTTGTACATCCCTATTTCTGTAAAATTGGTATGGAAACAATAGATCTAGTAGAGTGGGTCTATAACACTAATCACTTATATATTTTGTATCTTCATCAAATTGTTGATTCACTTTCATTTTGTTAAGGATTTCATCAATTTTTCTATCTTTTTGAAGCATTGTCATATGCAATTCATAACATTTGAATTTCTCTATGCAAAAATCGTATATTGGTTTTTTCCCTGCTAAAATTGGTCGCTCAAAAACTAGAGAATCTTTGATCGGTTATGCTTGGAACATGTCACCTGAAAATATTACATCAATATTTCCAAAATAATCCAGCAAGTTATGATTAATTTATTTTAAATGTTTTTCAACTTGGTATAATAATGTTGAACCTATCAAAGACACTTCATCAATAAACTTAACATGAAGTTGTTTGCAATGTTCTGTCAATGTGTCTAATTTTTCACCTTTAAGTGAAAGGTATTCCGACTTGTTAAATGGTACATCGAATGAAGAATGCAACATTATACCACCTACAATGAACACTGCCTTTCCTGTAAATGTTATTTTGATTCATTTTAATTGAGTTTGGTCATATCTGAACATGTTGTTGTGCAAGCGAATTATATATTCGAATATTTCTATAACAATAAATATTTTCCAATCCCTGCACCAGCTGTTACAAGTACATACAATGGGTCATTTGGATTTTTTTTTCTCATCTACCATTTCTTTCACTATCTTTTCCTATATTGGGTTAAGCATTCTCATGATTTCATAGAATTTTGTTTATTCTAGTAATTGTGGCTATTTTACAAGTTGATAAGGTCTCTCAACAATTGATTTTGCATTTCTACCATTTTGCAAATATTGAAAATATGACTCGATATCATATTATTGATAGCTTTTTTCACTATTTATTTCTTAATATAGAAGTACATTTCTTTCAAACAATTCACTCTCTTGGTTTTCAAGCTAAAATACTATACTATAAATATCAGTCCATGTTGTCATAATTCTGTTCTTGAATTTCCGTTCGTTACATTTTATGATTTTGTCAAATAATAAATATGGATTCCCCCAACTCAAATATTGTTCTTTAAATATGTTCTCATCAATACGATATGGGAAATATAACATTAATCATTATCTATAATAGTTAGCAACATCAATATGTTTATTATACTATGTGTACCTCATAACATATGGTCTCTCAATGCCTCCTCCTTTTTTTCCTTCTAGTATATAACACGATGCAAATTCCACTAAACATACATGTTCAATGTTTTCTGGTCGTTGTAGATTGTAATCAATAATTTATAAACATTGTATGTTTTCTAAATCTTTCGGTCTATGCTCTAGGTCTTTTGGTTTCTTTAGTAAAAACATCCAATCATCTATTGTCGAAGTATTAGTAAATATACATTTTCTTAAATTAATATTTAGTGGCATTGGAAACACAGTGTATACAGCTCATTGCGCAGACATTTGTTGTAGGTTCAATCAAGCGTTTATAAGTCTTGCAATTGTTTCTATGATATCACCATCATTTTTTTCACATTCACTTTGCACATATTTAAACATCGATGTCATTGTTTTATCTAGCTTTGTCATATATGAACTACAATAAGTAGTTGTAGCATATGAATCAAGTACAAATTGAACATAATATTTGTACCCTAGATCAATAAAATATGTCAAGCAAATCTATCAGTCCATATGTCTATCGGTTCTCTTTTCAACAAAATTGTTCTTCGTTTCAGAGTAAGTTGAATTGCATGGATATAATTAGATTCAGTTATACCTATTTTTTCTAGAAAACTATCAAAAGTATATGTCTCATCATGTTCCATATTCTCTGGTGCATCAAATATCGTTCTTACGTTTGCCTTTATTTTTGCATTGTCGAATTCATGATAGTCTCAAGCGTTTATGTCCTTGGCATTAGTGGAATTGGAAAATTGAACTTGCAATGTATCTGTCCTCCTTTCCTACAAGTGCTTGTGTGACAATGAAATTGAATAGTTTTTAGATTTGAAGGTATTTTACTTGAATCACAGGATAAGTGCTTTTCAATGAAGTTTTCTACATCAATATTCATGCTTGTTCCATAGATGGGAGTGTTCTTTATCCATATAAATCCATGTTCATGTTGGCTTCCTCGATTTTGGAATTTTGTTACAAGTAAATAGTCAAAAACATCACCAAAGTACTTGGACTTATGTAAAATTAATTGGCGTAGAGAATTCATTATACTTCTGTAATATCGTACATAGGTAATGGGATCATTTATTATAAAGAAATCAATGTCATCTTCCTCTACTTCGTTTTTAGTCAACATTTTGTTTTCTCGATGTATTTGTTGCAAAGCCTTTACTAAAGGCTCATAGATATGTTCAACACTTCTAAATGAAAAAAAATAAAGTTGATGGACCTAACTATCGGATCATTGCATATAGTTTCTTGCGTAAATGCGAAAATTAGTTTGACTATGTAGGCATTCATCTAAGATCCATATAGGCAATGTTTGATGTAAGAATTCATTTCAAATTTGCCATTGTTTTGATGTCTTTAGCTATTAGTATTTTTCCTTTTAAATGTCCTTTTCTTCTACGAATCCAAATAAAACTTAATACTTGATTGAGGATAATTTGCACTATTTTTTAAAACAAATTCATTATATGATATGCAAAATCATGATCTTGATGCAAAACTTCCCACTGAGCAATATCGTGATATGTAAAGTTTCTCGTAATGTTGTCTAATCATTTTTTTCCGTAAACGAACGTGGGGAAACTCATATCTTTCGAATACTTATCCCTAAATATGCCCAAAGGCCTATAGCCTTCACCTAGAGCAACATCTATTTGATTATTATGAAGATCATAAATACTATACGAATTTCTAAATACATGTAATAGTTTTTTTGTAATTGGATGTTGATCACAATAATCATTATCATCATTTCTTTGCGGTATTTGTCTCTGTCTCACAAGCATATGCATCTTTTTATTAGTCAAAGACTTGTTTCCAATTTTCATTTATTCTGACATTCTCTTATTTATAGAGTGGGGTTTTACAAAACAGTCTCAATGGCTTCATGACTTTATGAACACGTATTTTCGCAACAAAAAATATGCGTTTAAAAAATAAACATATTTTAATTTCCATGAACATAGTGCTAGATTCATTTATGTCACAAGGAAGTGCAATTTAAATTTGAGATATGTTAGTAGGTACATTGACTAGTCTACTAGTCAATGCCAATTGTGGTTTCTAAAATGCTCTCCAAGTTCCCATATTTGGAAAAATGATAATCATGATGATATCGGTCTTTTCTCCAATTCATAAAGTTATTTCCCTATGGAAATTTGTTTATTACGCCTAAATCTCTTTGGAACTACAAATTTGATAAAAAAATTCATTGGCTAATGCCTTTCTGCATTTTTTGAATACACACCTAACTTTGGACGCATTGCTGATTTGTTTGTATATGAAATCTGTTTTAAACCAAGTTTTATTGCATATTGCACAACCATAAACATGAACATCTTTGTTGGTGTCCGAGTGTGAATAAACTATTCAACCCTTTTCCACATTAATTCATCAATCTGGGTGCATACAATTTCAAGGTAATATGCAAGGTATATGCAGGAACAAGGTTACAATCTTACATCAACCAAGGATTCATGACTAAGAAATCAAAGCATCGTTGTAATAGGAATTAGAAATAAATTGCAGAACTTAAAAATGGATTCGCAGAAATCAATAGAGATCTGTAACAACAATGAAAAATGAACACAAAAGAAATGAAATAGCACACATAAAAGAAATATGCAACACCTAATCAAAGGAGCCGGCCTAGCTCTCTGATCAAGTTTGCATTAATTCACAACTAAGAAGAGAACAACAAAAATTCTTGTATTCGATTAATATGTAAAAGATTTGTTACAATATATGTCTTTGTGCGGCTAACCCTTTGCACAGGAATAAAACCCCTTTTATACAAATACATGGGAATGATATATTCCCCAAAACCTAGCAACTAATGCCCAAAATATACAATAGTTCAAAACAACAACTAATTGTCAAGAGAGCAAGAACAAAAAAGATCCAAAATAGTCTTGAAAGCAGCGACAAGTTGGTTATGTTGTTACAACATTGTCGAACAACTGTTGTAAACGTGGGACTTCTACTACAAGTTGTGAAGATGATACATGTTCATTGGAATCTGCAGAAATAACAAGTTTTAGTAGTTCACATAGGCAAAACCCCCGTGACTTTACTTCATCAGTTAAATATTCCAAGAGACATTAGAAATAAGGGTTACCTCATAGGTTTATCACAATAAATGCATATCAATTGGTGAAAAAGGATAAAAGGATGGGTGAAAATGTAAAGAAAAGATAACCAAATTTGTGATATCAATTGGTGAAAAAGGATAAAATGATGGGTGAAAATGTAAATAAAAGATAACCAAAATTTGGTGCCCAACATCTCCCCCCAACTATCCTTCTGCATTCCCTCATGCAGTTTGCTGCTTCCGTAGGTATGGGTTAGAATGGTTGTGGTCTTTGTGGAGCTGGGTGAGATCATACTCATCTGCCATGTTTGTTCCTGGGACCTTGTACCCTTCTGAGAGAAGAATGTCCTTCCACCAATCATCTGGTACATTATATGCTGGGGTATAATGCTTTGTTGGCAACCAAATGATAGGGAACCTGAATCGAAGTCCCATCCACCGGACCCCGCATGTTTGGACGCATGCAACATATCCGGGCACTCGACTTAGTGCCCGTGCAAAGTTTGGTGCTCCAAAAGGTTCCCTATTCCAGACAGGTGTAGGTGACATCATCCACCTTTTCTGACAACTGTTACGGACCATTTGTACTCTCCTCTCATCATAAGAGGCTTCGTGTTTTAATTTGACTCAAACGTATTATAAGCCTTTTGCCAGTTTATCTGGTTGATAGTATAGGAGGTAAGATCCCTTAAATGAATGTCCCCCACATATGGAACTAGATTAAACTCTTTATCATCGCACAAGAAGTATCCATGCAGATAGAGCTCACACATCAAATGTTGGCTTACTAAGTCATGGATTCTCAATATAGAGAGGAACTATACAAAGTCCTCGATCTCATGAGTGACCTCCTTCTTATTTCTTTCCAAACAGAAGAAGAGAAATTTCTCATGCAAGAACAAGGCATAACTAGAAGCAGGAGGGCGACATGCCATTACCTGTTGTACCAGGTTGAACATCTATTCTTTGTTAGCCTTCAATTCCAACACCTTCCCTTCCAACCGTTCTACTTTGAGCTACTGCTTCGCATACCTCAACCATAATATGTCCACTCACTCTACATACTCAAAGATAGCCTTAGACAACTGCTCTCAGACTCTTTTCACCTCATTTGATAGCAAGCCATGGTAGATTCCAAGTTTGAATCTCGTTTGTTAAAGAGAATTCATGACCATCAAACAAGTGGTTGATAGGATACATTTGATTAGTAGCAGAGATTGTTGGCACATCATCTACCTGTGTTTTTTCTTCGACCACTGTAGCTTTAGGCTTCTTAGCCCACCATTTATACTTCCTTACTTGCTTCTTAAGTCGATGCACCTATCTTCAGAGCGTTCGAACCTCTGTTTTCAACCACATCATATCTTTGAACTGTAGCTGATATTTATTTTTAAGGGGCAACCTCCTTTGCTCACATAGTTCTATCCACTCTAGCTTAACAACCAATTCATCTGGCCCTGCAGCTGGTTTAGCAGGTGGTGGATTACTTGGGAGAGTATCTACTGGTCCATCTGTCAAGTTCTCCTCCCTTAGTTCCTCTCTCTCGGGAGAAATCACTTCTTATTTGACAACCAATTCAACCAGCCCTACAGTTGGTTCAGTAGGTGGTCGATTACTCGAAAGAGTATCAATTGGTTCATCTATCGGTCCCTCCATACTTTGTCCCCCTTCTTCAGGAGAAAATGTTTCCTTTTTGATAATTAACTGAACCGGCTCTGGAGCTGGTTCAACAGGTGGTGGATCAATCAAAGGAGGATCTGCCTACACTATGACTAAGATTCCCTTGCCTGGTTCCTTTGTTTTGGAAGCATTTGCTTCCTCCTCCCTTCTAGGCTCTAGGGCATCTGTTGCCTAAACAACGCCTTCTTAATCCACTTGTTGTTCATGTTCTTCAATGGGGTGTTCCTCCTCCCTTTTTTCTTCAGAACAACCTTGCTGAGAATTAATAGCCAATAGATTAACAATGGTCAGACCTTTAACAGACCCATCAAACTTTAAAACAGGAGGGATGACAACCTCCTTTTCTGAGTATCAGGGAGAACTAGACACTCTCACTCCTCTTGGAATGGAGGCACAAAAAGGAGACTAGAAGATGTTTTCTCCCAAGTCTGTATCGGCTCTGTCTATGACCTCAAGTTCCTTCACTTCTCCTACAAAAATTCTGCTCTGGCTTGAGGCTCCCTCCCCTGTTAACTCCTATCCTATGATTGACATAGGTTCTTATGGGGCAGTGTCAACCTCAAGATTTATTCCTTCCACATTTTCTGGGACTGAATGGGTAGGTGGTGGTTCTTGTGTAGCACCACCACCCGTATCCGATGCTTCCTGAGCAGATGGTGCTGGCAGTATTTCCTCTGGAACGTCATTAA
The DNA here is from genome assembly GCA_000404065.3 of Pinus taeda. Lineage (NCBI taxonomy): Eukaryota > Viridiplantae > Streptophyta > Pinopsida > Pinales > Pinaceae > Pinus > Pinus taeda. Next base: position 108,834 of record APFE031212971.1, on the reverse strand, counting down.
TAAAGGTGGATTCATGTATCACCGTGTTAATCCCATCCATCATGTCCATAATTCCTTCCTTGATTAGCTCCACAGTCAAGGTTGGTTCTTGTGTAACAACCTTGGTTATGACACTGACAGTTTCTTTTGTTTTGAACCTTTCTTGCTCTAGCCTTTCCTCTTCCATCAGCTCCATAGTTGAGGCTAGTTCTTGTGGAACAACCTCAGTTGTGGCACTGACAGTCTCTTCCACTTCAGGCCTTCCCTGCTCCGGTCTCTCTTCTTCCATTATCTCCAATATCGAGGTTGGTTCTTGTGTAACAACCTCGACTATTTCTTCCACTTCAAGCTCCCTTTCTTGCTCCAGTTCCTCTTCTTCCATTTCCATTTCTTCAGGCTCTTTCTGGTCTACGTATTCCTCCTCTATTGGTTCCTCCTCCATTCTCTCTGGTTCCTATTCTCTAGCAACTATAGCAATTGCTATCTCTCTTTTGTTGATTCGTGGAATGTTGCCCATGAAATTTGAAATCGGACCAATTCAAGCATAACCAGTAATCAAACCATCCTATGGTTGGCAACGACTACTGCAACCTGTCGCGAATGCCGAGCAGACTACGCCATCAATTGGAGGTTCTTCAGCAAAAAGAAAGGCATATTCAACAAGAAGACCTCTGATTGTTGAAATCGGAGACAAGCTAACACCTTGAATTGATACTTGAATACAGTGGTGTACTGTCCCTCGCAAGTTATGTATTTCATTACAAAACTTGCTATATTGCCCCATGGATGCAATAATGAGTTCCGACCATACCCCCAAACTTTTTGGATGATGCTCTCTTCAGCCTGCATAAATGCTTCAGGGAACTCCGAGAGGGAAGTCCTTCATGAAAACCAGCTCTGTCCCTACTAAGGCAATCCACTAACTTCTACGAGAACTTCCTCTATGACAGGGATTTCTATCCCTCGAACTCGAGAGTTGTCTTCACTCAAATTGAGTGTGAATTCCACTACAATCCCTTCATTGAATCCCTGCAACCTGTTAAAATAAACATCCCAACCTGCATTGATGAAAATATGCCATTCTTCTCTATTGTTGTAGACCAAGGTGGTATCCTCTGGATCGTGACACATGACCAACCCACCCATTGTTGTGGAAATAGTAACAGCACTTAGACATAGTCTGTTGTTGGGGAGAGAGTAGCAGCAACCACATTAACAGAAATGGTGACAACATGGTGGAGCACAGGGTAAAAAACAGTGAAAGCGGTCGATAAGTTTTTGAAAAATGCGAAGAATAATGGAAAATCATAGTAATACAGTAAAATAATTACAGTGATTAATTTGAATGTATTGGAAAGGATAGATTGGTTATTGGACGTACGTAATTCAAATTCCAATGCATCAGAATAATTATTACGAAATCATAGAATTTTTGGGTTACCGTTCGCACTAGATTTAATAATGACATGTCATTATTATGGTTTTAAATGCGTCGTCATCTATTCATGATGGGACCCCCCCCCCAAATTAAATGTAGCCATCCACTGCACGTATGTCTCATCGATGGAATATTTTAATTGAATCATAAGAGTTAGCGGAGACATACCTGGTGACCTACCTGGCGGTGGAGTAATGGTAGAGTAACAACAGCAGTGGAGTAACAACAGCAATGGAGTAACAACACCGATGGAGTAATAGCAACGGTGGAGTAACAACAATGGCAAAGTAATAACATCGATGAGTAACAGGAACGACAGAGTAACAACACCAACAGAGTAAGAGAAACAGTGGAGTAACAACAGTGGTGGAGTAACAACATCGACGGAGTAACAACAATGGCGGAGTAACACCACTGACAAAGTAATAATAGTGGTGGAGTAACAACAGTGGCAGAGTAACAACACTGATAGAGTAACAAAAATGGTGGAGTAATAGCATTTTCAGGAGTAACGACAGTGGCGAAGTAGCAGCACCGACACTTAGAATTTTTTTCAAGAGTAACAACAACGATGGAGTAACAACATCAACTATTACTTGGAAATTTTTCAGCTCCTCATCATCAGATTTTGATCATTATTTCTGCAAAAGACAAACAAGTAAGTAGTAACATATATCTATATATATATATTATATATATAATTATATATTATATATATATATATATATATTAATTTTTTTTAAGAGAATGCAGAGGAGGCATTCTCTGCACCAACAACCATCAAACCAGATTTATCATAGATATGTTTGATGAAGGCATCCTTAGAAGTTGGACGGTGGTATAATTTCAAATGGTGTCCATTTACTAAGAAAGAAGTATGAGTATCATCTATTGTAACCAATCTGACTGTTCCATTGTCAAACACAACGTCCACTGCATAGGGTCCCACCTAGTGAGTGCGAAGCTTTCCTTAAAAATCTTTAAAACGAGAGTCATAGAGCAGTGCCCAATCTCCTGTATGAAACACTTTATTCTTGATAAATTTATCGTACCATTTCATTCTCTGTTGTTGAATAGAAGTAGTTTTATGAACAACCATTGAACAGATTTCATCTAACTCATTGAGTTGTTCTAGCCAATGTTTTTGGGCCTATGATAAGTTTAATCCTACTTCCAAAGCTGTTATGAGCATGCTGATCTCAAATTCTATTGGAAACAAGGGGGATTTCCCATAGACTAACTCAAATAGTGAAAACCCGGTTGTGTTCTGCCATGTTGTTCTATATGCCCAAAGAGCTTTTGGAAGTTTCTAAGACCAAGCCCGATGATGGCTTGCTATAGTTTTTGTCAAGATATTTTCCAATACCTTGTTTGGACTTTCTACCTGTCCATTCACCTGGGGGTGGTAAGGAGTTGTCACCCTGTGTTTGACCCCATATTTCTACATAAGCCTTGCTATCATGTGGGATGTGAACTGTGCCCCTCTATCTAAAACAATCTCCCTTGGAGTACCATATCGAGCAAAAATCTCTTCAAAAAGAAAATTTACAACCACCTATTCCATTGCTTTTGCAACAGCTCTGGCTTCCACCAACTTAGTCACATAATCAGTGCAGACCAGAATGTGAACCTTTTGATGAGAAGGTGGGTTAAAATTTCGAACAAAATCAATTGCCCACTTCTCAAAAGGTTCGAGGACTACCTTGGGCTGCAATGGCATTTCATCTGATTTTCCAGGCTGCCCCATGCGTTGACGACTGTCACATCTTCAGACATAATCTCGAGCATATTGAAAGATAGAAGGTTAATAATATCCAATTTGCAACAGCTTGTGGCATGTTATTTTATCTGTAAAATGTCCTCCACAAGGGCCATCATGGGTAGCTTTCAATATCTCATAAATGTCATCCTCATATACACAACGTCGAATTTGCTGATCAACCCCTGTGTGAAAAAGGTATCCTGCCATCCATGAATACCGGGTACTATGATGAATAATTTTTCATTGTTCCATGTGTGACAAGTGACGAGGTACTTTTCATGTAGTAAGATAGCTAGCAATATCTGCATACCACAGAGTGTTAGCAGAAAATGCAAAAAGATGTTCATCTGGAAAGCTATCTTCTATAGGTGTACCTTCATCATTATTATCTAATCTAGATAGAAAATTAGCAATCACATTGTCCTTTCTTGGTTTATCTACTATGGTGATGTCAAATTCTTGAAGTAACAAAAGCCATCTTGTAATACGACCAGGAGTAATGGGTTTATTCATCAGGTACCTGATTGTTGTGTGATCAGTGTGTATAAAGGTGGGATACCTGGTAATATAATGCTGGAACTTGTCGATGGCGTAGATGACAACATGGAATTCTTTTTCAGTTACTATGTAGTTTAACTCAATAGGAGCCAAGTTCTTACTAACATAGTAAATTTCATATGGCACTTTGTCCACTTGTTGTCCCAAAGCTGCCCCAACTACTGTTTGAGAGGCATCAGCATGGATATGAAATGGTAATTTCCAGTTCGGCCCTCGAAGGATCAGATCCCTATAGACAAGTTCCTTGATCTTCACAAAGGCTGCATCACAGTCAATTGTCCACACAAAATATGCATCTTTTGTCAGCAATTGAAAAAGTGGATGTGCTATTTTAGAAAATATTTCTATAAAGTTCCTGTAATAACCAACACAACCGATAAATCTATGTACCTGTGTGGCTGTTTTGGGTATTGGGAAGTGAAATATTACCTTTATCTTAGATGGATCCATCCGAATTCCAACAGCTGAAAGTAAATTTCCCAAGGCTATTCCTTCCTCCATCATCATGTGGAATTTTACTGTACTCAAAGAGACATGTGCCCGTTTACATATTTCAAGAACTTTTTCCAGATTTTCCAGCCCTTCTTCGAATGAGTCCGCATATGGAGTAAAATCGTCCATATAAATCCCAACATTTTCATCTACCATATCACAGAAAATCCCTAAAATTTCCCTTTGGAATGTTGCAGGCGCATTACAAATACCAAATGGAAGGACTCAGTATGCAAAAGTTCCCCAAGGGCACGTGAAAGTGGTTTTATCTTGATCCTTGGGAGCTATCTGGATCTAGTTGTACCCACTAAATCCATCCAAGAAGGAGAAGAACTTCTTCCTAGCCAAAGTATCCAAGACTTGATCAATGAACAGTAAAGGGAAATGGTCTTTCTGTGTTGCCTTATTTAATTCTCTGTAATCAACACATATCCACCATTTACCATTTTTCTTGGGACAATTACCAATAGGGAAACCCATTGGTTGTCTGAAATGGGGTAAATAAATCCTACATCCGACAACTTCTGAAGTTCTTCTTTTACAATGTTTTTCAAAGCGGGATTCATTCTCCTCTAGGGTTGTATCACAGGACGACAATCCTATTTGATGTATATATGATGGGTACATAGGTTCGTAGGAATCCCCTTCATGTCAATATAGTCCCAGGAGAAGGCTTCTTTGTGTTTTTGGAGAACATCAAGAAGTTGTTTTATATGGGATTCTGACAGATTTGGATTAAAATTTAGAGTCTTCCCTGGCTCTATCTCTACAAAAATGTTTTCATGGGACAAAGTTATAGCCATTTCTTCAAATCCATCTGTTGTTTCAATATTTACCTGCATTTCACAGTTCAAGATAGATTCTAGAATTCGTTGATTCGAATTTGAAATAGAACAGGGGTCACTAATTAAAGTGGTAATTGTGTCATCTTTTGTTTCCATTTTCAGATGAAGGGTCTATCCAATAGTAAGAACTGGTCTTAATTCCTCATCCTCAAATTCACACTCTTCCTTTGGTAAAGGTTTCTTGCGACCAAATGGCTTTACTGATGGGCTAGGTTCTGTAGGAGGGTATAACACAAGGTTTTTAGTAACCTGCCCATTTCAGATAACCATATTCCCAGAATGACACCTAACGTAAGAATCTACAGTTTCCAACCACAATCTTCCCAAAATTAGGGGATGGCCACCAGCTAGGGATTGCATTTGCAACACTAAGAAATCCAAAAGGTAATGCCATGAATCAACTGAGATTGTAATGTCTTCCAACTTCCCCACCGGTTTGACTGTAGATCAATCTGCCAGCTCTAACACAGTAGTTGTATGTTTCAGGTTTTGAAGACCCAATGTATGCATAGCTTCAACAATAATGACATTTATAGCAGCACCCAAATCTACCAGCACATTTGGAATCTCCACTCAATTAATTTGCATAGTTAGAATTGGGTTCTCGGGATCCCCATATTTCACAGGCATAGTCTTCCCCATCATAAAATCTAATAGCTTTCCCATCACATGAATAGTGAGTGGGTCCCTTGATTTCTTTCTAGGATTTTTAGCACAATATTCTCTGAGAGTTTTTTCATATATAGGTACGTCCCTCATAGCTTGTAATAGGGGGATTTTAACAAAGATATTTGTAACTCCACTAACAAGTCAAACTCAGCTTGAGGGATTTGTTTACTCAAGGCCAATCTTTCAGGATAAGGCGGGTCAACTCGATGTTCTTGAGTAATTAGTAGCTGAGGATATATCTGATTTTTACTAGCTTGGTTCAATTTCTCTTCAACTATTTCTAGTTCTTTAACCTCACTACCAACTTGTTCAATAATAACAAGTGAGGGTTGAGAATATACTACCCTCCCGGATCTCAAATTCATCTCATAAGGTTCTGCGATATAGATGTTACATGAAGGCAGGTTGAGGGTGTCAACTTGCTGAGTCCCTTTATTACTAGGATTCAAATTGGGTTGGATAGGAAGTTGAGGGAGAACAGGCTGATTACTAGGAGGTGTATTAGAGGGAAACTGAAGTTGTTGTGGCATTGGCTACGAAAACTGTCCAGGAGGAGAGGGTCCACGCCAGTTCGGAGCCCATGAAGTAGTCAAACTAGTTTAACGAGCCCATTGCTTCTAGGGTGGAAGCTGATATTAGGGCCACATAGGTGGATAAGGCATGGACTAAGAACCCATATTAAAATTATTAAAATACTGATATGGATCTGGAAACATACCTTGATTTAGAGTTGGTGGTCGAGGTTGCCATGGCTTTTTGGATCCCATTAAATACAGTTGGTCTATTTCTTTGCCTATCCCTTGAAAAACTGATTGCAATCCTGGCAAGGAGGGGCATGTACTTGTTGCATGACTTAGCTCGCAGATTGCACATTCTTCTACAGAGTCTAATGGACATTCTCTCTGTGGACTCTTCTTTCTGCACTTTTGGAAAAATATAGCCATAGTATTTTCCAATTCCATATGTTTTTGTTTTAATTGCAATGTGTCCATTTGTGCAGATAGGGTACTCAAGATATCAGTCCTTAAGTTATCGAGCAGTTTTCCAATTTCTTCTTTAGTGACACCTCCACTAGATACTTTTGTTGACTGAATTCCTTGTTTATTCCTTGCAACTCCCCTTGAGAACTGGATGCACAACTCACAAATGGTATTGAAGTCCTCTTTTGATATATCTCCCTTTCCTACTATGTTTAATAGCTCTAGAGAGTCTTCTCGAAAGGCCTAGAGAAGGATAATTTTCAAAATGTCCTTATCCAAGTTATAATGGCCTAATCTCTGTAATGTGTACTTAAAACGTTCCACACAATCCTCCATGTTCTCATCTTCTTTCTGCATGAACTTAAAAAATTCTTCCTTAATATCCTGAGGTTTGCAGTAATCTTGATACTTCTCCAGGAAAGAGGTCTTCATCTCATCCCATGTGGAGATACTCTTTCCTCCTATACCCATAAACCATCGCAGGGTTGTCCCTTTTATTGTAGCAGGGAAGATTTTCAGTTTTTGCGCATCAGTTATATAGTCATAGTCCCGACATACAATATCAAATTCAAAAAGGAACATGTTGGGATCTTCAGAAATTAGCCCATGAAAGCTAGGTAAATCTATAAAAGGAATGGGCTTCGTTGGTGTGCCAGTACCAAGATACCTAATTGGGAAGTCAATAGTAGAGGTTGTAGGTGCCATGAATATCCTCCAATAATCACTGGGGATTTTAGCAGGTTCTGCAGGGAATGATGGAGGGGGTCTTATCACAGAAGTTTGAGTTGCTTTAACAGCACTGCCTTTATCCCGTGGTGATATGAATACCCCTACAACTTTTTCCTCCCTATCACAATGGATTGATTTTTCAGACCCCTTCTCTGTAGCTTCTTCTCCCCTACTGGAATGGGTTGGTCCCTCAGATATTTTTCTTGCAACTTATTCTTCCTTTGTTACCAGTAGTGGTACTCCTTCATCAAGTATGCTGCTGCATACTTCTTCTATTGTTGGAAGGGTTTGTTGTGTTGAATCAGCAGGAGGTATTGTGGATAGCACTGGCTATTCAACAGATTGTCCCTCTAATTTCATTTGAGTCCCTGGTCTCACAGTAGCACGAGAATATTCATCTAATTTAGCTTTTGCGATTATTTGCTGGATATAATTGTTCCTTCCCAAATCCTGTCCTCCTTATTTCAGGGCTTTTCCTCTACCCCTTTTATTCAAATCTCTGTTCATGAAAGTTGGTGAGCGGAAAACATCTAAATTAAATCACTATGCTCAGGACCTGGAGCAGGGTGTCAAAACACCATTCCCTCCCCAGGACAAGAGATCGATTTTTAACAAATAAGAAAAGAAAATAGCTAAGGACAAATCTAGGGTTCAGGACTTGGAGCAGGGTATCAAAAGACAATTCCCTCCCTAGGACGAGATATCGGACAAGAAAAGAATACACGTAAAAGGAAATATAAATCTTAGGACCTGGAGCAGAGTATCAAAGGACCATTCCCTCCCCAGGACGAGAGATTGGGTTTTAACAACTCAATAAAAATTTAGAATAGATAACCAAAGCAAGAAACTCGACCCAAAAACAATGAAAAGAAACAGGCAAAACAAAAAAAAAATGCTAAGCTTAGGAATTAGAGCAAGGTAGCACTTCCCTCCCTAAGATGAGAGATTGATCCTCTGGTTAATACAGATCATGTATTGCACCTTGATAGCCTTCCCCGACAATAGTGCCAAAATGTTGGTGTCCCAGTGTCAATAAACTAATCAACCCTTTTCCACATTAATTCATCAATCTGGGTGCGTACAATTTCAAGGTAATGCGTGTTGTCCCTCTGAGATAGTAGTAGGTTAGCTACCAATGCCAGAGCATCTAAAATAATAATTTTGGGGGTTTTTGGTTTTAATTTTGGAAGACCAATGAATGAAGATAGATGTAGAATTGAAGTAATTAATCCTTTGGGTTATATTAATACTTCAACAAAGGGCTGCTATAAAGCATTACACAGTGATATAGATCAAAAATAGTGGTGAGTAGAAGATAGAAAAAATATGATTATCACAGTTTCCAGACTATAAAATAGAACAATCATAAGTTGGAAAACCTTCTAAAGTACATTCCAAAGGTTCAAGGCAATATACTTAATCTTACACAAGATGTTGATGATTTATTGATTAGAGGGGATTAGCTACACAGACAGTTGCATTAGTCCATTCTCTTAATAGATGATCACTTCAGGAGCTTATAGGAATCAATTGAAACACAAATTGTTCCTACCTAGATATCTCTGTAAGTCATAAGCATATGAAGAAATAAAATAATGATTGAAAACTGGAAAAACTTACAGGATTTCACAAAACTATGTAAAACCAGATTCAGAATCCTCTGCTTTGTATTAAGGTTCCAGAAAGACTGAGTACATCAAGTGTCTACAAAATCTTCCTTCAAAGGTGGCTTCCAGGTTTAGAGTAGCATTAACAATCAAGACTTTACTAGCAATGAACTATGAATCTTGAAATTTGAACCCATAACATCTCGAGAAGAGAGTTATTTATACAATAATAAAACTAAAAATATCTTAAAACTGTTTAAGATTTATTCAAGGAAAGGAAAAGATTTTCATGTAAGAAGATAGGGGCATCTCTTGCACTGATATCCCCTTTTTTTCAAGTTGTGCTAGTTTCATTTGTTTGATATTTTACCATTTATGCTGCTTTGTTGTTTGTATCCTCTATGATGGTTATTTTCTTCATTTTGATCTTTCATCTTACTTCTTTAAACTCTGTAACTCTCTTTTGATCCTGTTGAGTAGATTTGACTATGCATTTCAGGGTTTACTGTGTTTTTCAACAATAAATATTCATATTGTGTCTTCCAATTTTACACATGCTTTTTATTTATAAGCCTGGAACAAAAAGCTTTACCTGCAAAACACATAAACTATTAAGAAAAACTCAAGTGGCAAAGAAGGTCTTCATTGGCTTTGAAAGGCTTATTAAAAGGAGTCCGGGGCATATCGGAGGGTGAAACCACAGTTTGTGGGTCACAGAGGCTTATCCTGTGTAAATAGTCAAAACAGAGCAATAATGGCTTTTTATGCGTTTAATGGAGAAATAGTTAAATTTTTAACTATCAAGCAAAGGTGAATAGTAGTGGAGCGAAAGAAGGAATACGAAGGGATTAATCATGGCGGGAAAGGTTTTAATCTAGTTTTAAACTGAGATTAACAGTTAAATGAAGGTTTAAAGTTGACTTTTTCGTTTAAATCGTAAAACGATTTAACAAAGAAAATCTTCACAAAACACATATGGCGAACTTTGAAATTTATGAATTGGAGCAGATAATGATATCGGGTCCGGGTCTTATTCACATATCGCAATCACAGTATGGTGGGGGGAAAGTGCTTCGTAAAAGAATATGATAAGGGGAGGACGCGACGTGAAATGAAATATGACATATAACTATGTCGGGTCTGGGTCTATCACAATCAAAGGTTGGAAAGCAGGGAGTAATGGCTTTGGTCGAGACTTACAATAAGAGGTGGATGCGATGTGGCATTAAAATATTATATCTATATGTGTTAGGCCTGGGCTTCCATATTGCAATCGGGGATCGCGATACATGGAGGGTTATGCTACAAGCGGGATTGCAATGGAGGGCGGATGCGAAATGGTCGATGAAATATGATATATATAAGCCTCGGGTCCGGGTCTATCATATATTGCATATCGCAATAGGGGAAAGGTGCATTTATATGAAAGGTTGCGATCTACCATCATTTGCAATGCGATATTTGTATAAAATACATAGTTTTTAATAAAACTAAAGGCTTCAGGGTATGTTATTAGAGGAGTTTAATAATATACGGGAAAGGGATAATTTAAGGATTTAATAAATAAAGTTAGTGTTAATCTGAAATATGAGCGGAAAAGGGGAAAATGGGCTAAGTATGAATGTTTTTTAATGAATCATTTGAGTTTTCATATAAGCATTAATACTTAGGGTAAATAAATTTTTATGGGGTTTTGTGTAAAAAGTGATTTTTACATGGAATTTTTACTTTTCCTAGCTAGAAAGGGTTTTGACCTTAGGAAAAGGGATTTTTATGGAAATGAATGAATATGAATGTATGAAGGGGAAATTAGTAAATATATGAATGAATAAGGATGAGGGAGGTTAATTAATTGATGTTGTAGACCTTCGTTTGCTTTGTGTAATTGGATCATGGACACAAAAAACATGATAAATGTACATTTTTTCCAATCAATAATCAAATTGCTACAACCTTTCTCTACTTACCCTTTGCTTATCCTATCATTTTTTCTTCTTATTTAACAAAAGCAAACTATTAAGGAATTTAGACTTCTGTGATCCATAACATTGTTTAGAGAGTTTTCGGCGAAATCACATAGAAAATAATTTGTCGACGCGTTTCGAACCAACCAGTGTCGTTCATCGTCAGGACAAGTTGAAGATCCAATCCATCTTAGCTTGTCAAATAGTATGTGCAGAGACTCCAACGGCTAATTTTGACCTAATGACCCAAGTCAAACCAATAATATTCTTGTTATATTTTTAATTATTATTATTCTAATAAAATAGTTAAATTTGGTAAATTATATAATAAAATATTCATTTGTTACTTGTACTTGTGTATATATATACAACCTAACTAATCCATATTAAATTAATAATATTGATATACCATATATTTATTTAATAATAATAATATTTTTATTATAATTATCATTTAAACCTAATGGTCCAATTGACCTTAAATTAATATATTTAATAATTTATATTTATTAACTAATTAACTAATTTATTATTCCAATAATAATACTACAAATAATATTCTAGATATATTAAATTACTGTTATTCTAAGAAATTAGTTGAAATAGGTAAATTCTATAACTAAAGAATTATTTATTAGTGTACTTGTTTATTAATAAAAGTATATATATGTACCAAAAAACGAACTAACTCAAACTAAATCAATAATATTGGTACATCATATATTTATTTAATAATACTATTTATTTATCATTTAAATCTAAGGTCCATTTGAAGCTAAATTAATGAATTATATCCTCTATCAAGGTATAATTTTATAATTTATATTTATTAAGTAATCTATATTTATTTAATAATTTATTTAATTGTATATAATGTTATAATAGGATAATACTAATAGTATAATATTTATATAATTTCATAATATATAAAAATATACATAATTGAAATCAAGAAATAAGGAATAATTTATCAAATTACTATTTGAATATTAATATTCCAACAAATGATTGAAATAGGGTTCGAAATTAAATTCATAAAGACCATATTAATGAATAATACCAAGTAATTAAGATAATAGAAGTGACAAACAATATAACATTAGGAATCCGAGAGGAGAATATAAAAAAAATTAAAAGCTAACTAATAAAAATTATAAAAACCCAAGGTGTAAAAGGACCAACCCCAGAATCAACTCCAAGGCCTTAAAAATGAGGGATAGAGGAGGCTAGGAAGACAGGGCTAGGTCCCAGCAACTGCTAATCTTCCAGCCATCATCCCTATTAAGATTCTTCGGCATTTTCTCAATATCCAGGGCCTCTCTAAATTTACGATGGTGAAACTGCGCAACCTTAGCAATGACTTGAGCCTCCTCAATACAGACATGATGCTTAGTCTTTTCGGCATGTTCAGCCAGGGTTGAGGACTTGGCCCTCCCATGTCTTAAGTCAGTCGAATGCTCGCTCATCCTTTGCTTGATAGAACGACCTGTCTCACCAATATATGGTGTCCCACAGGAACAAGGAATGACATAGACGCCGTTCATGTCTCTAGGGTCGATAAGATCTTTTACCGACCTGAGGGAGCCACGGATCGTACTGAGAGGTCTAAAAGTTGCGGGCACATTGTACCTCCTCAGAATCCTCGCAATCCTATTAGTAAGTTTAGTAAGTTTTTTGCATCGCACTATTTAAAATTTGCTTTACTCTAAAATTTGCATTGCATCACTTGTAAAATTTGCTCTACTCTAAAATTTTACAAGTTTTTTGCATCGCACTATTTAAAATTTGCTCAGTGGATATACACCGAAGTGATTTAGTAAGTTTTTTGCATCGCAACGTTGATACTTCATGCAATCTATTCTGCCAATGCTCGAGCTCCTCATTTAAATTCGAGTTGCAAGAGCTATCATTTTCCCAAGTAATTCTTCCATTTGTCGTAGGATTGATCCAATCCTTGTTCTGTGTAGTAAGCTTATGGATCTATTCAATATCATCCTCCTCATAGTAATCTCAGATTGGTTCAGTATACTAGACACCCTCTGCTGGATCCAATGCGACAATGACTCTTAATTCCTTATTTTCAATTGTCATGTTGCGTTTCTTCGTGTTGATGATTGCATTCATATCAAACGCCCAATCAATTCCAAGCAATGATGGGTAAGGATTACTATCATCCACTATTTCGATTATCTCAAATTTAGCTATAGCATGCACCCTTTCAATGTCTACAATTACTGCATGTAGAAGTCCCATATGAATAATATTTTGTTGGTTCGCCATTCGTAGTTGAATTGGGGACCACTGTAGCATCGACTTTCCCATTCTTTCCCAGGTTTGTTTAGGCAAAACGTTCGCATTATATTTCAAATCTAGGATCACTTGGTCCATTTCAAATCTTTGTGTAGTAAATCTCATCTCCCGACTAGTGATTTTCTTACTTTTGTCTACGTTATTCACTGCATGTTGTTTAGGCGGGGCTTACTCTTGCTAGCTCAGTTGCCTATTAACTCTTGTAGTCCCTCCACCGCTTTCTGGTCCTTTAAAAGCTTCATGCAAGTCTGTAAGAAGGATGTCAATACTGAAGGATTCGTTTCTTGTGCAACAATGATTTCTTCAGTTTTTTATGTTCGTGCACAATAATTCTTTGATGTGGAAGCTCCTGAATCCACAAATCTCTTCTTTGCCTTCATCAATGTTTATTTTTCCTTATGCAAATCAAATTATGTATCTTTGTTAGCAGCCTTGCGCACCCAAGGATCCTCTTCTGGTTGTTTTCATGCGGCTATTTCACTCCATTATAATATATATATATATATTTTTTGTTTACCCTTGTTGCTGCCTTTGTACATTTGACATCAATGTCCATATAAAAAAAACCCATCTACCGAATTACATGGGTCACCAGCTACTGTAACCGCCAGTTATTTAGGCATTCTTTTCAGGTACATGGTTCATCAATTAATTAATCCACGTGCACATATCCTCTTCATCAATTGAATCTCTCATGACCCAATGGTGTGCAACTTTGCTTCACAATCTATGGCTTTTGATCAAGATTTGCAAGAAAAACTCAATTATCTCTCTATCTACCATGCCAATACAAACCCTTGGCAACAAAAAATGTTTTTTTGAAGCCAACTTAGCTCTGATACTAGTTGTTAAGAAATTTACCGTAGAAAGATAAATTATTACTGAGATTTATCGAGATTTATAAAGATGAATAATAAAATAACCAACAACAATACACAAATATTATACACATAATATTTATCCAGGAAAACCCAACCCAATGAGATCTCATTAGCATTGGCCAAAACATGGCCAATCCTGCCAAGTGAGCTTTCACCACTCACCTCCAGGGTTACATTACAATGAATTTGTTATCACTGAAAAGATTTCAAAGGAAAAGGGTCAGGTAAGGAACAATTGGTCTTTTTTGTGCTCTTTTCATGCATAAGAAGCACTTGGCAAACTTAGGGTCAACATACATCAGAATTCTTTGAAAGCTCAAGCGAGGCAGTCCTTCATTTCAACTCAAGCAAGACAGTTAGCACTCAAGAAGAAGAATGTAGCCTTGAGGATGTCAAAAAGAAATTGATGTCTACCAATCTGTCTTGTTTTTTTATTGGAGGGACTATCCAGGTGTAGTATTGATCATGACTACTCATTACTTCATGTCTTGGAACCTCCCCATCTTCTCAACTAGCTTTTACTCTTTTGAAGTTTACCTTAAAAGAATGATGTCTATATTTAGTTTTGAACAGCGTCATGGCAGATGAAAAGGACATTTCAAGATAAAGAAGCTCAAGATAGTCGAATTTGGCATTACGCTGTGTTTTTGAAATTACACAGCAGTTTCGTAGTGTGCTACGAAACTGCTGTAGGTGATGCCTAATGCACAGCAGTTTCGTAGCGCGCTACAAAACTGCTGTAGCTACATATTGTGATTTGATGGACCATTTTTGAAAGACAAAAAGAAATCTTTTTTGAAGAGGATTGTTTGAAAAAGAGCATTCACGAAGTATAAGTGTCTAGCAAAGGAAAATCAAGTGAGGGGAGGACATCCATGAACTCCAAATTCTATGTTGTCAAAATGGTCATTATTTCATAGCTAGTATTGTTCATGAGACATCAAGCAGCATTAAAGGAGTTATTCTTCTTAGCAAAAGTATTTGAGCAGGGTCTATGGTTAATTTAATGCATGTATGTGATTAAAAGAGACAACATGGTCAACAGAAGGATTCGAAGACAAGCATAAGGATGAAACTCTAAAAAGGAGGAACTCTGTCTCCTTGTTTCTAGCAGTCAACTTCCAAGGAAATCCCTGAGCAGCTGAGAACTCAATTTTGAAAACTGAAAGAGGCTTTTCTTCCTAAGACACTAAATTACAAAAACCTCTTTCAGTTTCTTCAAATTCATTATTAGGTGGGAGAAATTCATGGTTAAACTTGCGCTACGAAACTGTTGTAGGTGCAATTTTTCACAAGCATATTTTTACACCTATTTTTCAAAGACTCATTCTGCGCGGTAGGAAAGATGTTTCAAAAAACAAAGAGAGGTTTTTGTTCAGCATGGATTGGTTCACAAAAGCCTCCTTCAGTTTTTCCAAATACATTTTTTATGAGAATATATGAGCTTTGTCCCAAGACTTATTTTTCAGCCAAAACAGAGCAAGGAACAGTCTCCTAGTTTCTAGGAACATTAAAAGGATGAGTCATCAAGGGTCAGCTGGAGGGTTATGAGCACTATCAAATTCGAATTCATGGAGTTATAGGTGTCAAAAGGAGTGTTTAATTCCTAGATAAGGTTGTTTTGATCATAATGAGGAGTTGCACTCCTACTTGTTTTAGGTCTCTAGGGTTGTTAGTTAGTTGTCATTTGCATTTAATAGTTACTTTTAAGTGTCAATAGGTGTCAGGTCAAGTGGAATTCAAGTTTTCCTCATTCTAGATGAGGAATCTCAGTTATGTATAGAGCTCTATATATAGCAGAACATCTGATGTACAAAGGGTTGAAAATTTTCAGAGAAACACTCATATTGTGTCATTGTAGAAGATCATGTTTTTATGTATACAAACTTCGGCTTTACTTCTCAAGATTCAAAAAGAGTTCAATGGTGGCTTGTTTTATGTTTGTCCTTATTCCCTTATTTGCAGTGGTATGAATGTATGATACTTAGAATTCATTGACATGCTCTAACTTCCTTCATGCATTCATAGGTTGTGTTTCTTACTTGTCTTTATGTGTTAACTGATATGTTGAACTCTAGATGCCCTGATTTCCATGTAAAGTTAATATAATTGTTATACTGAAGCATTTCTTGACTCCATAAGCCCAATGGATGTTCACTGATCAGGAAGACCATTCATATTTTTCACTTGTTCCATAGAGTTAGCCATCTTAATTATAATCAAAAATCATTAATCCTGTGAGAGAGCTCTCTCAGGTTGGGGAGGCTAAGCCTCAGCCTAAAGTTGGTTTGAAATAATTACTTGAAATCTACCTGATCATAGCAGCGTATCAGGGTCTGATTTTGAGATAACAAAATTATTGCTAGCCTTTTATAGGCTCCATTACATGCAATACCACAGACCATAATACCATGGGTACACTATACCATGTGCCCAAAATCACTAGTATTTAACTAGGTCAACGTTGACTCAAACCTCGAGTCAATTTTACCTAACAATCTGTTGAGTGTGCAATTCAAAATGTATACAGACCATTCAACTTTGAAGTTCCTGGTCAAGAAGCTTGTGTTGCGGGGAAAAAATTGTAAGTGGTTACTGCTATTTTAGGAGTACGACTTCGAAGTGATTGTGAAGCCAAGGAGATTAAACGCTAGACGCGATCACCTTTCATGGATTGAGAATGGCGAAGAACCGACAAATCTTGATGAAGGATTCCTTGATGCGCAACTCTTTGGTGTGCACATTGCAGATGAACATTTTGCGGATATCATCTAATTTCTATCTACAGGTGTAGCCCCTGAAGGATATATGACGCAACAGAAGAAGGAATTGGTGGTCAAGGCCGCATATTTCTCCGTAATTGCAATGCACTTGTATAAAATGGGTTTGGATGAAGTTCTGCAGGTATGTACCAGATTATGAAAGATAAAGTAACCTCGTTGAAGCACATGGAAGAGTTGTTGGAGGAAATTATGCAGGAAAAACAACTGCACAAAAGATCCTACGAGCTAGGTTATGGTGGCCATCTGTGCACAAAGATTCCAAGGAGTACTGTAGGGAATGCAATGCGTGTCAGAGGACCGGGAAGCCGTAGCGGAGGGATGAATTTCCTCTGTTCTCACAAGTCTCGTTACAGGGCTTTGACAAATGGGCAATAGATTTTGTGGGAACTATTCAACCACTCGGAAAGAAGACAAAAGCACGCTACATAATCACAACAACATAATACTTGAACAAGTAGGTTGAGGGGTAGCCCGTGAAGGATTGCAGCGCAACTACAGCTGCAAAGTTTATATTTGAGTACATTCTGTCTAGGTTTGGCTATCCTAAGATTTTGATGAGCGACAAGGGTTCACATTTCTTGAATGAAACAATCGTTGCTTTGCTTGAAGAATTCCATATGTATCATCAGAAAATCATGCCGTATCATCCTCAAGCAAATGGAACAATTGAAGCTTTCAATAAGATCCTGGAGAATGCTTTGACAAAGATCTGTAATACAAATAGGAACGATTGGGATGTGCATACCAGTTGTTCTATGGGCATATAAGACTACCCTTAAGAGGTTGACTAGACAGACACCATTTTGATTGATTTATGGACAAGTGGTGATGCCAATAGAGTACATAGTGCCCAGTTTGAGGATTGTTGTAGTCACAGAGATGGCAGATCGAGATATAATGGAAGAACGCCTCACATAGATACTTGAGTTAGAAGAAGATCGCTTCTTGACAAGCTTTCATTAGCAGGTGCAAAAGGCTCGAGAAAATACATGGCATGATTGACACATTAAGCAATGCACCTTTAAAAATGGAGATTTAGTGCTAATGTATGATAACAAGTTTACTAAGTTTCCAGGAAAGTTTCAGATGCATTCGTTGGGACCATACATCATCAAGGAGATTACAGATGGGGGTGCAGTTCAGTGCGCGACGCTGAATGGGGAACTATTTCTAGGAAGAATCAATGGGAGTTGGTTAAAGTTGTATCTGGGCAATCCTGCCCCTATGCAATGACTATATGGAAGCATGACATTGTTAGTACTTTAGGCAGTTGCAAGGAAGTGCGGGACTATAAACTACATTTCCAAGAGAAAAGTTTGGCAAAGAGATTGGGCTGCGCGACAGTTAGCAGAAAGGTGTAGATGCGAGCTGCAATGATGGAGTTGTGCTAGCAAGGTGGGTCCTGTGCAACCTGGACAAAAGTGACCATTGAAAACACTATAGGTGATTGGATGACTGTTTTTTTGTTAAAGGGAGCGGGGGAGAAATTTGTCGCCAAAAGAGCATTAATGAGGGAGATCTAGAGGGAATCGATGGATTTGAATTTAAAAAGGGTTATAAATACAACATCCCGCTTTACATTCAAACACTTTCCTTCTAGAGAGATTCCCTTGAGATTTTGCACCTAAGTTTGAGAAGAGACGATTGTTGCATGTTTGGACGAGATTGGCAAGAGATAGAGAAGGAGTTTTCACGGCGAGGGATTCGGTTTGAGACAGATTTGCCTGAGTGGCAAAATACACTATTTTGGGAGAGCCTCGACAAGATGACTACAACACCAACAGTCCCTACCACAACGCTTAGGTAGTCGAGGCCAAAACCTACTGCGTCCGCGATAGGAGAGAAGAAGCAAAAGAAGCCATAGCAAGCCCCAGTTCGACAATCATTGTGCAAAAACCCCAACGAGATTAGAAAAAAGGGTCATATGGATAAGAATAAGTAGCCGACATAACCCTTAGAATTAGATGAAGAATAATTGACTATGGGGATTGAAGATATCATCATTGAGGGTACAGAGCCCATTACTTGGATACCACCTTATGCACCCCCTAGAAAATCCACTGCGAAGGTCACTAAGGACCCTGACTCATTGAGATATAAGGTATTCACGCCATTGCTGCCATAGGAAGTACCTGTTGAGGGAGACTTGTTGGCTCGGCTACCATTTATGAAGATGGAGGACTAAGATCTAGGCGATCATGCAAAGTTTCCGCAGTTAGAACCCAACAATTTTTTGAAATCAGTCTACTACGAGGAAGTGGGAGTCACAAGGCTTGATCCAATGAAGTGGGCGACTGGGATTGAGCGCACATGGTTGCTCAACATGCTATATGTTCCACATTTCATCCACAACATAATTAATACCATCTGTGTGCGTCAATTGTTGGCGCTGGTTCATGATGGGTGCCTTTGGTTGGGAGGCCCCATTCCAATTGACGAAACACTGGTCGACAGAATCACTGCGCTACCTTATTAGGACGCAAACCCCACAAACGCTTTTGTGGGGAAGTCATACGAAAAGAAGTTCGTGGATCGGATGAAGAGCACTTTGCGTTGGTGAAGAAGTCACGCAGCTACGCCATTAGCTCCATATCAGATGGAGCTGTGCAATTTGCTGCACAAATTTTGGTAGGAAAAATAATGCGAAAGTGTCATGTCGATGAAGTGTCGGCACTAGTGGTATCTTTAGCTATGCAGAGCAGCCAATGGGTCCAATTAAATTGGGCTAAGTACTTCTGCCACGAATTCCAGGATGATTTCCATGAAGCCCAGGTGGATGGGAAGCCATTCCACTACGCGTGGTTACTGCTATTGATCGTGTTGGTAGTCGGAAGGATGCCTGAGGATAGTCAGTTCCCAATGTTGGATCCAAACTTATGCGATGTTGCGAAATTCGCCTCACTATGGGCAACAAAGGACCCCGATTGTATCATTGAAATCAAAATGTTTTGGGTCTTGTTGGAGTCAGAATTATGGATGGTGATCAACCAATGACTGCGGTTGTCACCTAGTTTACATACACAGTACACAAATATCACAGATTTCAAAGCAATTTTTCACAATTTGTCCATACGCACGAAGAAGGATGTCGTAGGAACATGGCACAAGTTTCCATAGTTAATCAGGAGGATGACATTATGGGGGCCATCAACAATTAGCACCTCATCTGGCGAAGTTGCAGGAACATGTAAGGCCACTGAGGGAGAAACGGGGAAAACAACATCCGCAACAGAGGCCATGATGGACAAGAATAAAGAAGCACAAAAGGATTCTAAGAAAGAGAAAGAAGCCCAGAAGGAAAAGGCCTCTACGATAGAAAAGGCGACACAAAAGGAGAAGGCTACACAAGAAAAAACATTGCAGGTCACCATTGACCTCGAGGAACTTGAGACAGAGCGCACTGATGTAGAGGTCAAAACCGTAGATGAAAAAGAAGAGGGCGCCTACCCCTATCTTAGATCAGAGGACTTAGAGCCCCCCTTCAGGATCAGGAAGGGGCAGAAGTGAATTTCGATGAGACCTCACAAGAAGTAGAAGTCTGATAAGGCTGCGAGTATGACACCATTGGTCCTCACGGAGGGGGACCTTGCTGAGATAAGGGGATGTTGTCCGCTCTGCCACTGAAAATATATGGGGAAACATTGAGGACCAGTACCAAAAGTTATTGGAAAAAGTGAAACAGGGCCTAAAAGAATTACAAGTCCAGACAGGAGTGATCTAGGAGAAGGCGACCCACACTTGTAGACGATCGAGGCTGACATCTGTGAAAAGCAACTACAGTTTGATGAGATCAGGGTGACAACACAGACCTTAGCCCTTGTGCAGAGGTTCACCAGGCTTCAAGAAGGGAAATTCATACAGACCCAGATTGATGAGTTGCATTAGAAGGCCTCTATTATTTCCTTAAGGATGCAACCATGGGCCGACAAGGCAAGCCAATTGTCACAGACCGTCTAGAGAAAGTTAAAATCTCTTCATCGGACACGGAGAACCATGGGCCTTGCAGTCGAAGGTCCAACGACGGAGAAGTTGGTCGAAGAAGTTCACCAGGTCGTCGCACAGGGAACAACCGATGTTCAAGCATTGAAGATAGAATTCAGCGGCCCGCAAGAAAAGGTTGAGGCAACACCACCAGAGTGACTCGGGATGAGTCACGACTTTGTGTTGGGGGCCTGTTGGGACGGGGTCCCTTGGGTCAAAATTCATTAAGTTTTGCTAAATATTGTAAAGTCTCTGCATTTTGAGCAGCAGAGTGCGAGAAGTGCAGGTCGATAGGAGTCAAATGGACCTTAGGAAGGTCAAAGCCCCCTTGTTTGTTAGAGTTACGTTGTTTTCAGACCTGCCCATGGTTCGTAGACCATGGTATTGTAATGAGGAAGAATATAAAAGGAATTCATAGAAGAGTCATAAGATACCTAAGTAAGAATAGTGCATGATTTGGATTTGATTTTATCTATTCTATACTTGGGCGAAGGGGAAGGCTCCTGCAACTGTGTGTGTGGAGACCTTGGTAAGTCTGCCGCTGAGTGCGCGAGCCCTTGCAACTGTGTGTGCAAGGTTGGAAGAAGTTGTATTTGAAGATTTGAAGCATAATAAAAGGTTTATTTTGAAGAACTATCTGTGCATTTGTGTATTACTATTCCATTTCTGAAGTCACTGTATTTATGATATGTTGAATGCATTTAATCAGGAAAAGTACTTAATAGATTTGCGAAGACGTAGATTTGTTTATTTATATGATGTTATGCATGTTTAGCGCAATCGGTGAAGGACATAAATCTCCTTACTTTTAATTACTGTAAATTCTGGGTTTCAAGGGCTAGGTTTCTTGAAGGTCAAGATAAGGCCCTAAGTTTGGAAGAAACACATCACATAGTCCTTTGGATGAAGAAACTTGGTTCTAGAATTTCCCAATACTTCCTCGGGTGAGACTGCAACTTACACTATGCGGGTTTTTTTTTCCGAAATGGCCAGTAGTGTAGGGTTTTGTTGGTTACCGCAGCTAAATCTGAACATGGGTCCAAGCCCCTTCAAACCAACATCCATCAAGCCCTCTTATGATTTTCACAACTTCATCAACTCTTAAAAAATACTTTGCAATATATTCATCATCATGCATGCTCAAAGATTCAAATTGGATTCTATAGCCTTGGAGTTTAGCTTTATTTACCTTGTTGTTTCCTTCATAGCAACTGCTCATCTTATCCCATATTTCTTTGACAGATGTGCAATCCATCACCTTGACAAGCTCTGATTTTGGTAGGCGAGCAAACAAGACATGCATTGATTTAGCATTGCATGTGAACTCCAATTTTTGATCTTTGGTAACCACAACTAGTGTCCTTTGATATTCTTCTTCCGCGAAATCCCATACATAAGATCCAAGTGATTGAATATAGGTCTTGATCCTCACTTTCCATAACACATAGTTTGTTCCATTGAACATTGGTTCCTTATTGGTAAAACCTTATTCCTGGTTTTCCATGGTCCTTGATATTTCGTCCAGCTGTTAGACTAATAAGAAGTAGCCTGCTCCAGTACCAATTGTTGGAAACCAGGACAATACTGAGAGAGGGGGTGTGAATCAGTATTGTAACAATTTTACAAATTTAAAAATTTATCTTCATAATAAGACAATAAATATCATTTTCAGCGATAAGCAACAATTACTTCAGTAATCAATGGAACATGCAAAGAATAAGTAACTACATCAAATATGCATCTACATTTTATTAATAGGGAAATTTACAATTTGTAATTACAATGTTCTGGCTACAACCAGTAGGAAGCTACAACTTTCTAGTTTATCAGCTGCAACTGAATGGAGATACAACCCCAACTATACTCCAACATCCATTGGAAGGAGCACCAACCCCGAATAAACAAGCTAGAACTTTCTTTGACACTCACTGCTCCATCTTTTATCCATTTTCATACTTAGAAACATGAATGTCTTCTTTGCTTTAAAAAATAAGTGAATCCCTCAAACATCAAGACTTTCAACAATCTTTGATCACTGAAAAACACCTCGTTGCACCAAAAGATTTGTCTCAAAAACTTGTACACATTCTTCTTAATCAAGTCGCTTATAAATAATTTGGCTTCTCTTTATTTCCTTTGATTTCTGCATGCTTCCTTATTTTTTCCTTAGCCTTGTTCATCTCAGTCTTCTGATTGTGTTTAATCTTGATATGTTGTTCTTGGCTTAATCTCCAAGTCAGACTGTTCTTTTGCCACTTATTTTAGTCAATTTGGAGCTTTTACAAATTTTAGCGATGTTCCTCTATTTGTATTTGCTTGTTTAATTTTGGCTTAACTGCCAAAATTGCAGTTAAACTAGCAGTTCTGCCTTTTTGCAAATTTAAGGCCCTTTCACTTGGCCCTTTACCTATTTTGCTGCCATAAGGCTAGGTCTCTACGACCACCAGCTTAGGCCTTGGGTGCTAAGCCCTTTCAAGTCATGTTAGGAGATTTTTTTTTTTTTTTTTTTTTTTATTTTTTTCTTTTTTTTTTTTTATTTTTTTTTTTTTTTTTTTTTTTTCTTTTTTTTTCTTATTTATATATGACTCTGCTCCGCCATTGGTCACACCTCGTACATGAGGCGATAATACAGCGCAATGGCCAGAGATTCCTATCTCCCGACCCCTTTGTTTCTATGCAAAATAATCCACGGAGCTAGCGATTAGCCTCTTCCGGAGCCTCCACGACTCTTTATTTCCTCCGTACCCTTGGTTTCTACCTATGGCATGGGACCATGTGTGGGTGCTTAGCCCGAAGCTCCCAACATATTGACATTTTGTTTAACTGTGCCTTTATTCACCCGTAAGGGACTTGCCTCCAGGTTGATGTGTCCATGGGGACCTCCCAATGCTAAATTCATTGGCTGCCGCTCTGCCTCCGTGGCCTGGCGCCTTCTGCCCGACGCTGTTGCTAAATGCACAAAATTGAATCTTTTGGGCTAATCCTGCCAGGATGAAATCAACATGATTTCACTCCTGCCACATGTTGACCCGTGAGTGGTGGTATGTGTCACCCATAAATTGGGTGCCCAAAAACATTGAATCCACCTGCCACATTTTCATGTTGACATCATCATTTGTTGTCGTCTAGGCCAATCATACGCTGCCACTTGTCCTGTTTTCAGAGAGGAGAGAGAAGGTCCTCCGAGGCCTATTTTACGACCATTTTCGTTGATAATTTATTTTTTCTAAAAAATTGCCAGGTTCAAGCCTTTTTTCCTCGACACCACTCTTGAGCGGGTTTTGGTTTTGGGAGGAGTGTCCTTGGAGTAGCTCTTTGCCGTTGATATACACAATTAACTTTGTGTGAAACCACTTCTTGTGACCATAAAGCTAGTCTAAGGGGATGTCTATAGTGCCATCAGAAAGCCGACACGTGGCCTGACCCTTTCCTCCCAATGCTTAGTCGTGTGAGCCCTACACAAACTTCCGGGCTTCACCCTCCGGGTTGCCTCCACCAAGCCAACCTTTATTGTGGGCTCTTCTGCTCGCTCGCCATTGGAGAATGCTTAGTTGTCGTGTCCGAGTGACCACTGCCTGGTCATTTACACTTGGGTACCAAAAAGTTTTTGCCAGGGTAAGCCCGCTGGGTAGGCTCCACCTGTGGTCCAACCCACTACTGCCATATCTATTCGGAGCTCTCGATTAGAAGATCCACTGGTATCGGCACCAAGTTTGGCACTTGTGCCAATTTTAATTGTGCACCAAAGGCTCCATCTACCTTTAAATTTGCTATGAAGGCCTTGGGATCACCAAACTTTGACATGCTCTATCTTTTGATCTAAGAGGCTTTTTCAGGACTTCCATACATAGTTGGAAATATATTTTAGAGCGCTATCCATCTAAGTGGTTTACACCTGCATTTGAGATGGTCTATTACTTCAAAAATGGATCCAAGGCCACTGCACTGATTCTAATCTTGTGCCCATCTTGTGTGCCTAGAACCTGCTCCTTGAGGCATTTATTTGAAACTTTTTCCTCTTGCTTCCACTTGTTGACATCAATGACAACATATTTCCAACAATATTCTACTCTTATCCATAACTTTTGTAGACTAGGGAAATAATCTTGTAAGCATTTTGAGTAGTGCTAACTTCCGAGATTTGGCCGAACCTATGATAACTGTGAGTGTTCTATGAAATGTATATCCAGTAGAGCTATTGATGACCTTATTTGAGTATTCCATTTTACCTCTCATTGTAATTGTCAAGTCCCTCGACACAAGAGTTTCTACTCCCATTCTCTTAGGATGGAATGAATCAACCAACAATGGAACTGGAGAAAACTCCTACTTTGATATTCAGTTCCAGGGAAGGCCTTGTAGTGTCCTCCCCTTCAGTCTGAATATCAACCACAGTCTCAAACTCCATGTTAGCGTCCCACTTAGGGGAATCCTTAAATGAAAAATGCCTCAGCTGCGGGCCTGAATGTGGTTTTTTTAGGAAGAAATATGAAGTAGATGGCAATGGGTTCACAAGACTACTGGACAATGATGAAGACCTGTATGTGTTTTTAGATGATTGTATTTAATTTTACTTCCCACAAAATATAATACTTCTTCATGGAAATGGATTTCCATTCCCACGCGTCATCTAATTTTCCTTAGCATATTCTCTCCTTTACATACACATTCTCCTCTACCTATGCATTCTCTTCTCCCTCTCGAATTCCTTTTTCTGTTTGAATCCTTCCTATGCATTTTTCTTCCTACCTTTCTACCCCTCCATCACACCTTTGCGCTGATTTCATCTCCAAACCTTAATGCATTTACCATACCCTTCGATACCTATCCACAATCGTTGTTTTTACACATGAAAACATTTAGGGAAAGATCTCGAGGCCTCCCAATGGACCCCATAGTTGTCTTAAGATTGTTTTTTTTTTGTCTGTTTGGACATAATCATTTAGGCTAATTAGAATCATTCCACACAATTCTCTGTCCCCCATATTTTTTTTGTTTGTTAATTTCTTGTTGTAGTGGGTGGCCAACTCACCCTTGCATGCCTCTAGCCATTAAGGCGCCGCTCCCTGAATGTCCACATCACCATTAATGGTTGTTTTGGTTTTCTTGCATGATACCACAAGGAGTATGATTTTTGTCCCTCATTTCCTGATGGAAATTAAACACTTTAGTCCCATGATTGCACACCTTTCAACCTCCATGGCTGTAAAAAAACAAGATAAATCCCAAGAAAATAATCCCCCTAAGCTCTGGAGTTTGTATCCCTTGACTCAAACCGTTTTTTTTTATCAAAATATTTACATTGTTTTCAATGGTGGAGAATAACCAGGGGTTGCACAAACCCCTCCCCCTTGCGGGAACACCTTCCTTGGTGTTCTATGACCATATATAACATTAAAAAAAAACATTCTTAAACTGAAACATAATATTTATGGCTATTTATAGACATAGCTCTGTATAACCTCTACAAATACATTTTATATGCACAGTGGCTTGACCAACAACTTATTGGGAATAAGATTAATTGATTCAACCATCTTCTAAGGGCCCTTTTGTAGTCTTTTGGTGCTTCTAATGCACCTGGTCCAATTGGTTGATTTTCATATTAGAGTGCTTCCTGCCTCTACCAACATACTGCTTCATCCTTTAATACCTTCACTATTGCCGATTTTAAACCTTGCAACAAGCTCATTAGCAGATTAAATCACAAGGTGCACTTGAAATTTTTATTTTAATGCCTATCATAGAAAATCCACATTATCTCATAAACTAAGCTATCACAAATCAGAGCATTAAGTTATGTTCATAATTTAAAAATTCAAAAATTGAATGTAAAATAATGAATTACTGCTCTTGAAACCATATACCCTAAATCACATCTACAACATTTCTATTACAAATCATCCACTAATCTTGATCCCATAACCAATATCTCTGACATTTCTACTACAAATAGTCAAAACATTGAATTAATTACTTGGGTATGTTTCATACTTTCAGTTGATGAGGTTGAGAGCTAATAATGCACTAAAAGCTTCAATTTAAGATGCAAGTTACAATATAGTATGCATGTCATTATCACAACCTGAATGCTATTTTTGTAGGAAGTGTTACACATCATTTTGTCGCATAGGAAAATGACCACAAGTCTGGATCTTTCTCTATCCATCAAAGTGTTCCAAAGCATCCCTTGCAAGGGTAGAACCTAAAAAACCCCAAAGAGAATGAAATTCTTGGATCTCAAGGCCCAAAAACCTATTTTTCACTCCTTGTGTAGTTTCCTAGTAAGTTTTTGTGCATACGCAGAAGTTTCCATTAGAGTTTGCGCAAAAGTGGGCTCTGTCTTACACTGCGGCCTGCACACATGATTCAACGCAAGTAAAAAATAAAAGTAAAGTCTAGAAGCTTTGTTAGTCGAATCTTTCCCAAATAACGACTTCGAATTGGTGCTTACTCAAGCATGATCCCTCCCATCATGGAGCTACCTCCCTCTCTTTGTGGATCCCTTATCTCACCATTCATGGATCTCATCCCTTAGGAAGAGGATTCCAAACCTCCTCCTTTTGTCCTATAAATCAAACACAGGCCAGAGGATTGGAGAGGACTATTGAAGGTAGGATTATGCTATAGAAATAGGGCTAGAAGATATTTCATCCAAGGAGAAGGTTGGAGATTGTGGGAAGAGGATTGTAACATCAAGGAAATAAGGTTGTAAGTTTGTTCTCCCTTTTATTCAATAAAAAACAATTGTTCTTTCCTAATCATGTCTATTCTGATATCATTTGTGAGATTCCTTGATCACTCACATAGGTAATGACTGGTTATCGATTCAATTTATGATGTATGGTTATTTAAGTGTTTCATTGGATCTTTCATTCTATACACTAGATGCTTTGATCCTTTATGTGTTTTTGTCTATGCATATCTCCTTCAAAACATCATGGAGAAGCTTTGGAAATCACTTGAATGGTCTCTTAAGAATAAAAAAGAAGCCAACTATGGAAGGCACTGAAAGGAATTCAACATGCACTTTGTTAAACTGATAATTGATCCCTCACATATTGTTTGTTTCAACCAATCACAAGCTAAGGAAATATAACAATTATTTTCTTGTTTATTACCATATTTTGTTTGATCTCTAGGGAGATCCATCTTGTCCGCAAGAGGGATTAGCCCGCTTAACAAATTGGCGAACATATTGGGGGACATCTCATTCTCTATCATCTCCTTGTTTTAATTTTGACCCATTTTTTCATAGTCCTCTTTGAGTGTTTGAAAAATATTTGAAAGTCTAAGGATATTTATTATTATTATATTATTATATATAATATATATAATATTATATATATATATTTTATTTATTTATTTATTTATTTTCCGAGGGCGCACACTTTATCTTTAGGCACAAAGCGTATATATGCGCACTTATATTTTAGCAACAATGCGTATGCACATTGGATTAAACTGTTGCTTGAGCACATACCTGGAATTTTTGAGTTTTCCCTTCACTAAGTCCAAGAACTTTTGTTTTTTATGATTGATTACACCTTTAGAGAGTTTCTGTCAATTTGATTGGGTGTTTTAAATTTTATTTTTGAGAATTTCTTAATTTGATTTCTTTTGGTCATTACTCAAAGGCTTGTCTTAATTTCTTAACAATTTTTGCATGTGTTTGCTTTCATTATTGCAAAAATCCCCCGCGCCCCCCCTTAATCACTGGGGAGGGGGGGCGGGTGTGTTGAATTGTATCTAAATGTTAATCGCCTTTGAGTGTCATCAATTTTGATCTTTGGAATTTTCACCCAATTTCATTTACTTACACTCGATTGGTTCTTTAGTTACATTGGTGAAGGAAAATAGTTTTGTTGTTCTTTCATTGATTTGGAATCATCTTGTGTTTGTTTTGAAGAATTCTCTTGCATAGATTACATCTGCGTAGTAAGAATTCTCATTTTCATAACAAGAACAGAAATTGTGCATAGATTACATTTACATAGTTTTCAAGCAAACTGTGCATAAATTAGATTGCGTGGTTTAGCTGTTAGGGATTTGAATTGCATTGGAAAATTAGAAGTAGTGCATTCTGGGGTTAATATTCTAAAGAAGAACCTATCTCCATACTTTAGCTAGAATTCATCGAAATGAAAATATAAAAATATCATGTTTGATTGCATTAAAGTTTTGGGTTAGCTCATAACACCATCAGTTTCACATCCATTTGCGCATTGAGTAAGTAACAACTTTAAAAAGCAACGCTAATAAAATCAATTTAATATTTTATTATTATTTTTAGGGCTCTTTTTCACCTACATTAGATCAAGTTGTAGGGCTTTGGAATAGGGAAGTGAGTTAACTTTCCAAAGCTGCAAACAAACAATAGAATCTTGCGATAGGGAGTAAATCCATTTATTACAGTTTGGCTCTGGGAAGCTCCCTTTACAAAGGATTTACGTTCGAGATCATATCGGACCTAGTGGAGTGATCGACCCCACTTCATTGGCTATGGTAGAGATATTTTCACGTATTAAAAACAATGCTAAAAGATACTTGGGAGTCAATTGGAAGTAAACCTCAGATTAACCATGTTGAGGAATTTTTACGGGGATTGAGCTTTGTTACTCTACCCTTGTGCATACATCTGATCTGCGATTGTGCCCCCAGGTTAAATTGTCTTAAGTGGTAACCTTAGAGACCGTAATCTTAGGGCTATTAACCAAGGTGACGATAGAGGGGAAGTATCTGTTGTACCTGTAATAGACATTGGCTAGACTCACTTGGATATTTTTGGAGGGTATTATTCACTTGAGATGGCATAAGTGAAGTTACTTGCCCTAGATCGTATACATTAAGTAGGTTGTCAACGTATTTGGTTCCAACTGCTCTATCTTTATTCACTTTTAAATTGATCTTTGTGACTTTGGATTTCATCACCAACTAGTGATTTCTTTGTGAAAAAATTGTTTTCATGGTTTGACTCCTTAGATTTACTAGCGCACATTATTTGTTTGTTTTTACTTTTTACAGACCTTAGGCATGGATTGTGATTTTGAGTTGTTAATATTGGTAATAAGTTTATCTATGTTGAATCTAATGGCAGCAATATCAGAAGTAACGATAAAGAAACCCCTTTTAACGAGAATCCTAGTCCTCTTCCTGACTTTGAAAATGTCGGTCCTCCTTATATGGCTACATTATCACTTCCTCGATTCACGATAGGTTTACCAGTGTGGTTGTTTTCAACTTATTTAATCCAAAATATCCAAAATATTCCACCTCAACCAATTTCACCATCTCAACATCACCAACCTCATGTTGACCCTTTACCTTCTTCACCCAACATGTCCTTTTCTCTTTCTTCTTCTTCACTTGATAAAAGCCTTGATGCTAGTAATTAGGTGACCAAGAAGAAGAAAAAAGGAAAGAAGAAGAAGAAGCAAGATAAGAAAGAAGTCAACCAACCAACCATGGATGTAAGTATTGGTAATGTTGAGGAAAATTCTAGCATGCATCACAAGCCTAGATACCCTTGCAATCTTTGTAAGGGTGACCACTTCCTTATCAATTTTCCTGGTATTCCTAAGATCATGGAACTATGGTTAGAAAATTCTTATCAACTTATTGTTGATCCATCAACCAGTGATTGTTAGGTTCCAAGGAAATAGGGTAAAGTTAGGTTTCCTTGTAGGTTATGCAAAGGGGTTCATCATAATCACCTTTTCCCTCACATGGATGAAGCCTCAAAATTGTTGGAAAAACTTACTATTCCACAACTTCCAACTTCCAACTAGTTATCATAAACTTTCTCCCAACTTACTGTCAGTTGACGAAGTGATTCATATAATTCCAAGTACATTCAATCTTACTTTTCCATTGGAGATTGAAACACATATCACTCAGGTTGATGAACCATTGGTTGATCAAGTGGTCGAATCATGTCCACATTTAGTCGGTCCCATTCTCCATTTAGAGAGTGAAATTAACACCGCTCAGGTTCTTCTTGTTACTTCAGATTCTTCTACACATGGGGGAATTTCACTTGTTTCCAGTTATCCCCTTCCAAGTAATGAGGCTATTTCCTTTGATTGGAGTAGACTGATAGGAACCCATCTTCCTTCTTCCACCCATTTCTAAATAATTTCGAAAGCGTATTGTAAGAATGTGTGGCGCACCAATGTAAATGAAGGTACTTATGTCAGTATTTTATCCTCATTCGCTTGCAAAGCTTTGGGTTCCCCTCAGCTTGTGCCAGTTACATAGGACCTTTTGGCTTTTAACAGAACCATCAACGAAAATTTAGGGATCCTTCCTAAGTCACCTATTACTCTGGAAGGAAAACCTGTCTGTATTGACCTTATGGTAGTCCAAGGCCCCTTGGATTTCAATTTGCTCCTTGGACGAGACTATGTCCATGCCATGAAAGATGTTGTATTGACACTATTTTGCGCAATGTCTTTCCCTCACAATGGAAACATTGTGACTATTGACTGAATTTCCTTCATTGGTATTGATTCAACTACCAACCATCTGACATCCCTGAATGTTCCTTATATGAAAGTGGTATCTACCCCACCACAGGTTAATTATGTGGCAGCTTCTCCCATGTATTCAATTGCCGATGGAATGTGATGCAGGAAAGTGTTCCCTCTGCGAACAGAGGCAACCCCTCTAGCCCTAGAGTGGATCTAGTCACAGCAAAGACAGATCAACAATTGATTTCCTTAAATAGTCATTGTTGGAGGCCTACTTCAAACCGACGATTGATGAAGTTCTGTCGCACTGCTCCAGTTTCCGTTTCCTTCTCCCTAACGAGCAATTAACCTGAAACAATACAAGGAAAACAACAAAGCATGTAACCGGGAAACAACAATGATCTATTTACTCACAAAGTCAAGAAGTCATAAGCTCACAAGTAAATTACATACAAGACATAGGAAAACATCATTGATTGTATTAATAATGAATCAAGAGTAAGCTTACAACCAAGTCTTGACGTCACAAGCCTTCATAGATGATCCGACCAGTATGTTTTTCAAGCATTCACTCTTCAAGGATGAATCTCTCAACATGCAATATCTCTCTCTTACTCATAAGCTTTAATACAAAGTCAAGGGCATTCCACAATCTTCCACAAGCTATCAGCAATCCCACACTTGTCACACCCGCACCAGCTATCTATCAAACTCAAAAGCACTAGTAGCATTGCCCAACCAAAAGAACTAAAAATTAGCAGATCATAGCAATGGTGAGTGATTTTATAGGAGGAGGAACCTCCATGAAATGAGGGAGTAGGAGCTCATCCTCAAGGAAGGTAGCACAAATGACGGAACTACCATACCAGAGGGGGAAGGGCGACCCAAACTATCCCAACAACCAGGTCTGGAGACATCCAGAAGGCCGACTGTTGAAACTAATTTGCCCAATCTGGATTGTCGCGAGCCATAAACTAACTCTTCACGACGACATCGCTAGGAGGCAATGCACGCATACCAATCGTTGCTATATACAACTCGTAACCTCGTGTTGGGTCTAGAAATCCGACTGTCGCGAGAAACAAATGTACACCTGCGACAGAGTCGCGATGAAACCGTTATGGACATGGGAACGTCGCGTATATTAAGGATTTACTCGCGATAAGGCATAAACTTTAGGAATGAGGGTCAATTGACAGCATCAGAGAGCATTTTCTTAATCTTCTTACATCAATGGGAAGATATGAACATGTTTATTTGACACATGAAACAGCAGAGGGACTGAGATGAGGACAGTGACAAATTACTGTGTAACAGATGCCCCCTAAAGTGTGAAGCCCGAGAGAGTGGGAGGGGTGAAATGCTTTAGGAAACTGTCTGAACTAGAAAACCACCTCGAAGATCCTGCAGGCGCAAGTACAACTGATATCTGTGATAGTGAAATACATATGTCTAGGCATGGGTGCACCCATCCAAAAGACATAGGAGACTAGGTCTGTGGTATGGACGCAACTATCTAGTTGACAAGACCATGATAATGATAAAGGTATGGTCGCAGCCATCCATGAAGACTCAGGTATGGTCGTATCCATCCATCAAAGAGTCATATATGTAATTACAAAACAATCCACGCAACCCGAACATATGTAATCTTAGTTTAGGGTCTTGAAATCCAACCGATCACAGTACACATTCTAGCATGTGAACAAATGTGTTGAGGTCGAGCATGATAGAAAGTCGCTTGATTACCAGTTAGTGATGAAAACCGTTAACAAGCATGAGAGAAACCACAAATAATGCCAATGGATCTCGAGGTACTGTCCAATACAATCCACTAAGTGTGAAAAATGAGCTGAAGTCGAACACTCGTGGAATCACCCAAGCGAAGACCAATGATGAAAGTCTATCGTCAGGTGCAAAGAAATTTCCATTGAGGCATGCAAGCTCCAAGGTACTGAAAGAGGTCTCTAGATCAATCTCCTGGATAATGAGCTGGTGTCGATAGGAGACGATCTGTCGCAGGAGGGCCATAATGTTTCCCCCATCAATGCCATGAGATAAGGAACAAGTGGTAGATGATGAAGCAGAGTATCAGAGGAGGAGGTAAGGGTGTAAACTGCAGAAGGATTATACTCTTGAACATATCGGCAACACGACACCGGAATGTGGCAGCATTTTGGTACCAAAGGATCAGAGGCTTGACGGAGGCAACCTGGACCATATGGAATAAGGAAAAATGGCAACCCAGAACCACAGAAGGCCAAATGACGATGTGTGGAAATCCCAACCCAACAAGAAGCAAAAGTGTCGATGTTCAAGAGTGACTAGCTGCCATAGATAACCAATGATGACTTCCAAATTTTCCCCCACCATTGTTGGCGAGTACCCCAATTATTTTTGAAAACAAGCTTGAAGGGGATAGCATATGCTTGT
Source organism: Pinus taeda (assembly GCA_000404065.3). Taxonomy (NCBI): domain Eukaryota; kingdom Viridiplantae; phylum Streptophyta; class Pinopsida; order Pinales; family Pinaceae; genus Pinus; species Pinus taeda. Next base: position 74,954 of record APFE031212971.1, on the reverse strand, counting down.
AATATAAGTTCGACCTTCGGTCAAATCCAACCTAGTGATAGTTTAACGAGCCCTAGGGAGGAGAAGCTCGAGTCTCATCATGGTGACGAGTCCAATGTCGTCAGGGTTTAACGAGTCCGACATAGGTGAAACTCAGAGTCTTTTTCATGTTTAGAGAGTTTGAAAATGACACGGAAAAGAAAACTCTAGGAGGGTCCTTTTCCGTTAATTTGTGTCCCTCGAGCACGAAAAAGTAGAAAACAACACCCAAGAGAATCGCTTGACCATTACGACCAAGGAGTACTTTTCGTAATTAGTGGTCCTGATCCGAAAAAGTAAGAAAGTGATCGAAGACATGTTGTTTCATAACCAATATCGAACCTGAAACGACAAAAGTCCGACGATATTTTCAATTTTATACTGTTAGAAAATAACTGAAAGTGGACCGCCTTTTATTCCATTTAACGAGTTAAAAGGGGAAACTCGACAATCTTTTCATATTTTAACGGTTGGAAAAGAGCTGAAAGAAGACCTCCATTTTTATTCTCTTTAACGAGTCAGAAAAGGAAAAATAGTCGGTAATGTTTTCATCTTTTACGAGTGAGAAAAGAGCTTAAAGGAGACTCGTCCTGGAGGGACGAGTGGTATAAAGGGAAGCAACTGGTTCTGGCAATGGTGGAACTGCTCACAACATGTAATGGTCAAGAGGCTGGCTAATAAAACCACTTATCGTTGCAGTTCCTCAGGAAAGGAAAAACAACCAAGTGAAAGCATATGATCGGCCAAAGAGATGGTGGCGATGGAATGAAACAACCAAGGCTCATCTAGTAGAATTTAGCGGATAAAAACGACAATCACGAGATGTAAATCGGGTATGGGTTCATTTTTACACAAGCTTGAACGATGGAGAACTTTGCTTGGATTCGGTTTCATGTTTACACAAGCTTGAAATGAAAAACTATGCTTGTTATGAGTTCGCATTGCCCCAGCATAATGACGCAAATCGAGGTACATGCCCCCCAAGCTTCATTTCATTCAACAAGGTGGATGGAATGAAGGTTCACTTTCGAGATCTGGGAAAGAATCAAATCGGATTTTACGAGATCTTAATCAAAGACTCGATTGGGAAAGGGAGGTGTTTCAGTTATTAATGAGGTTGACACAGTAAAAAAAATGATCCTCATAATATTTGATTCATTTTTTAACGAGGTTGACACAAGATGAGGAACTTTCCTCAAGACTCCTTGTTTCATTTTTTAACGAGATTGACACAAGACAAGGAACTGTGCTCCATGATCCTTGTTTCATTTTTTAACGAGGTTGACACAGGAATGAACTATCCTCGTCTTGATCCTGTTCATGGGCCATATGAGAACATGGCTCCCAAGAGGTCTTCGCAGGATGGAAGAAACACACTCTGGGAGGAATACATGTCATGAGGCACTAATGACAGATCGGGTTCCAATGCCCCCAGTACATGATGTACGAGACCAGTTGCATGATCGTCAGCAGATGCAGAGACGGAATGGGTAGCCACATAATTGACCTGTGGCAAGAAAGATACTACTTGCGGATAAAAACCGATGGGGGATGATGGTGGTACAAGAGGTACCAGGTGACTAAAGAACGATAATTGATCAATAGTCACCATTCTTCCATCGTGCGAAAAACAAACCACATGGAAAAGTGAAGAAATAAGAGCCCCCATGGCATAAATATAATCATGGCCAAGGAGAAGACTGAAATCTAAAGCACCTTGGACAACCATCACGTCGATATAGACATTTTTGCCTCCCAAAGTAACAAGGAACTTCGGAAGGATCCCTAAAGGTTAACTGGTTCCTCCGTCAAAGGCCAACAGATTTTGCGTGACCAGCACAAGTTGTGGGGAGCCCAAAGCTTGCCAAGTAGTGAAAGGCATGAGGCTAACCGACGCACCTTCATCCAAGACCGTGCCAGGTACTGCCTTATCATAGGCATGTACTGTAATCTGGAAAGGCACATAGGATGGAAGGCGGAATGCAGTCAAATGACTCCCGTCAAAGGAAATGACTGAACTACTTGGTGGGGGTATCATATGATTGCTCCCATGCTCTACAGGAATTGAAGAAGGACCCTCTGAATCAGTTGGGATAGGAGGGTCGTTCTCGGACTCGGGAGAATCTGATGAGACGAGAAGAACATGAGCATAATGATCATGATGCTCTTCCGGAACAGAGTGATCGACAGGTGGAGAATCCAAGTTGACACTCTTTTCGACCAATGGTTGGTCAGGAACGGGCTGAGCACAACTAGGTTCGGGAAGAGAAGGGTGGACAAGAGAAGAATCTAAGTTAATCTCGTTGTCAACTGGGAGAGGGTCCGAAGAGAGCCTCTGATAACCAACGGGAAGTCGGGGTGAAGAAGCTGTAAGACTTTCCAAAATGGTGGAAGCTTTATCCATGAGCGGACAAAGGTGAAGGGGATGGTTGCCTTCACACAGTCTACAGGGGAATCGAATCTTCCCTTTCTTCTTACCGCTGCTAGTTGATAGGGTAACATCATCATGAGCTTCAGAGGATGACGAGGGACGAGCCAGATCGTGGGACCATACTTCTAAGATCTTAGGGATGCCAGGACAATCACGAAGAAGATGGTCACCCTTGCACAATCTACAAGGAAACTTAACCTTCCACGGAGGAGCAGAGGGTGGTATGACCTGAGATGTACTCGGAGCAATAGCTGCACAGGTGGCCTTGTGTTTATCAAACTTCTTCTTCTTCTTATTCTTAGTCTCCTGGTTACTAGATGTGAAACTTTCACCAAGCGAAGGAGGAGATGAAGGTGAAGAAACAGGGGAAAAAGTCGCAGGCTCAACCTTGGAATCAACATGTCGTGGATGAGACAAAGGAGATGGTGGAACAGGAGTCATGACGCTCGGGACCACCGAGGTTGAAAACAACCAAACGGGCAGACCGATGGTTATCCCAAGCAAAGACAATGTTACCATATACAGAGCACTAGCATTTCCAAAAGGTGGAAACGGACCAGAATATCCATCTGGGGGAAGACCTTGACAGGTAGACTCAGGGAATGTTGCCATCGGGAACGAGCCTAAAAAACACTCTTATCACAACCAAGAACTCAAACTGTTACCAGGAATATTTCGTGGGCAGTAATTTTTATGATGCAGGAACAAAACCTAACCTTTTCATCTTTCAAGAGTCGAGAAAAGGATGAAAAGGTGACTATCTCTTTCGAGGTTTAATGAGCCTGAAAGGACAAGTCCTCAGATGGACCTTTTCTTTTAAGGAGTCTGAAAAGGAACGAAAGTGACTACTTTGGAAAGCTAGGCAAAAGGTTTACCAAACAACCCGTAAAACTGCATATACACCTTGGCAATCATATGAAAACCAAGGACTTCCCGTACAGTTGTCAATCTTCCTGAATGCTGTGTTCGGTGCGTTACGGTTTGCAAGGCGGCAGACACGGCTTCCTAAGGATATAGGATGATAACCTAGTGGGTCTCCCAACATATACTCGACGTACTGGGAGCGCAGTCTGTACTAGCAACTTATTGTATCACGGAAGGTGGATCACCCACCTTAAGTGAAACAATAGTGACAGGTTTAACGATGCTGGGCACGTCTTCTAGCCTAAGACCTCTAAATAATGTGCATTATGTTCCAATGCATTGTTAGGTTTATTCAGTTCATTTTAGAGTTGATCTTGAATTATGTTTCATTTTCAAGGCCTTACCGTATGTATATAAAAAAAAAAACCCTAGGATGCAACTAGAATGAGTAAAGCATCTTTCATTTCGATGAACACATACTTAAAGGAGGGTAGAAAGTTCGTCCCCAAACAAACACAAGCGAATGCAAACACTAAGAAACACAATGCATCAATACACTAATCTCACGATGCATCGATACTACTAATGAAAGATTTAAAGTTCTCTTTTCAATTTCTCAAACATGAAATTTGAAATGCACATATACTTTCACTTTCGTATATCAAGCGAATGCAATCCCTTAAATTTTTTTATTTTTATTTTTTGAATTTAAAGAGACAGACAAGCAAGTGTGAACTGATCAATCCAAACAATTGTGATCTCTGCTTGGTAGTGAAGTAATCGAATCATCATAAAAAAATCGATTCAATAATCGACACTAAAAATCAACCAGCAAGAAAACAAGCAGTGGAAAAGCCTCAAGCAAACCAACGGTTGCAGATGAATCTTTGGAAACACAAGTAACCAAGCCAAATAATTCAAAACTTGAAAAACCAGGTTACAAAGCCAAAAGTACAAGATTCACTTCAACGAAACTAAAGAGTAAGCACCTTAACTAAAAGAAATTAAAACAAACTAATAGATAAGAGAAAGACAACAAGGGATTAACCAGACTGATGAATTCAGGAGGCAGATTTGAAAAAAAACAATTCCACAGGAATCGTCGCAGGTGTAACACCAACAACTAGTGCCGATCTGTCACTAGCCGTAGCAACAGAGCGACGTTGTCGCGAAAGTACACGTCTTTCACGCGACGGGCCGATTTCAGGAATCGTCATGATTGTATGACAGGATTCAGCGACGCACAGACTTCCAAAACAGAGACAACACAATGTCGGCGTGACTGTTTAGCTTTTTCTAGCGACGAACTTAAAAACAATGAAAGGTAAATGAAAACTCCCAAGCAAAGACCAGTCTATCCTTATAGGCAATAAAGGGATTCCCCAGATTGACCCAGGTAACCCAAAAGACTGATGGTTCAATCCCAAAATCCAAAAGACACTAACTCAAAATCAAGCAAAAGCAAACAAGAGAAAAACATAGGATGAACTCCCCAACAGAGTCACCAACTTGTAATGCAAGAAAGTGTTCCCTCTGCGGACAGAGGCAACCCCTCTAGCCCTAGAGTGGGTCTAGTCACAACAAAGACAGATCAACAATTGATTTCCTTAAATAGTCATTGTTGGAGGCCTACCTCAAACTGGCACTTGATGAAGTTCCGTTGCACTGCTCCAGCTTCCGTTTCCTTCTCCTTAACGAGCAATTAACCTGAAACAATACAAGGAAAACAACAAAGCACGTAACCGGGAAACAACAATGATCTATTTACTCACAAAGTCAAGAAGTCATGAGCTATCAAGTAAATTACATACAAGACATAGGAAAACATCATTGATTGTATTAATAATGAATCAAGAGTAAGCTTACAACCAAGTCTTGACGTCGCAAGCCTTCTCAAAGGATCTGGCCAGTATGTTTCTCAAGCATTCACTCTTCAAGGATGAATCTCTCAACATGCAATATCTCTCTCTTACTCATAAGCTTTAATACAAAGTCAAGAGCACTCCACAATCTTCCACAAGCTATCAACAATCCCACACTTTTCACACCCACACCAGCTATCTATCAAACTCAAAAGCACTAGCAGCACTACCCAACCAAAAGAACTAAAAACTAGCAGATCATAGCAATGGTAAGTGATTTTATAGGAGGAGGAGCCTCCATGAAATGAGGGAGTATGAGCTCATTCTCAAGGAAGGTAGCACAAAAGACGGAACTACCATACAAGAGGGGGAAGGGCGACCCAAACTAACCCAACAACTAGGTCTGGAGACATCCAGAAGGCTGAGTGTTGAAACTAATTTGCCCAATCTGGATCGTCGTGAGCCATAAACTAACTCTTCGCGACGACATCACTAGGAGGCAATGCACGCAGACCAATCGTCGCTATATACAACTCGTAACCTCGCGCCGATTCTGAGAATCCGACCGTCGCGGGAAACAGATGTACACCTGCGACGGAGTCGTGATGAAACTGTTATGGACATGGGAATGTCGCGTATATTAAGGATTTACTCGTGACGAGGCAGAAACTTCAGGAATGAGGGTCAATTGACAGCATCAGAGAGCATTTGCTTAATATTCTTACATCAGTGGGAAGATATGATAGTTTAGCGAGCCCTAGGGAGGAGAAGCTTGAGTCTTGTCATGGTGACAAGTCCAATATCATCAGGGTTTAACGAGTCTGACATAGGTGAAACTCGAAGCCTTTTTCATGTTTAGAGAGTTTGAAAAAGACACGGAAAAGAAAACTCTAGGAGGGTCCTTTTTTGTAAATTTGTGTCCCTTGAGCTAGAAAAAGTAGAAAACAACACCCGAGAGAACTGCTTGACCATTACGATCAAGGAGTACTTTTCGTAATTAGTGGTCCCAATCCAAAAAAGTAAAAAAGCGATCGAAGACATGTTGTTTCATAACCAGTATCGAACCTGAAACGACAAAATTCCGGCAATCTTTTCACTTTTATATGGTCATAAAAGAGCTGAAAGTGGACCGCTTTTTATTCCGTTTAACGAGTTAAAAGGGGAAACTTGGAAATCTTTTCATATTTTAATGGTTGGAAAAGAGCTGAAAGAAGACCTCCATTTTTATTCTCTTTAATGAGTAAAAAAAGGAAAAATACTCGGCAATCTTTTCATCTTTTACGAGTGAGAAAAGAGCTTAAAGGAGACTCGTCCTGGAGGAACGAGTGGTATAAAGGGAAGCAATTGGTTCTGGCAATGGTGGAACTACTCAAAACATGTATTGGTCAAGAGGCTGGCTGATAAAACCACTCATCGCTGCGGTTCCTCAAGAAAGGAAAAACAACCAAGTGAAAGCATATGATCGTCCAAAGAGATGGTGGCGATGGAATGAAACAACTAAGGCTCATCTAGTAGAATTTAGCGGATAAAAACGGCAATCACGAGATGTAAATCGGGTATGGGTTCATTTTTACACAAGATTGAACCATGGAGAACTTTGCTTGGATTCGGTTTCACGTTTACATAAGCTTGAAATGAAAAACTATGCTTGTTATGAGTTCACATGCCCCCAGCATTACGACGCAAATCGAGGTACATGCCCCCCAAGCTTCATTGAATTCAACGAGGTGGATGGAATGAAGGTTCACTTTCGAGATCTTGGAAAGGCTCGACTCAGATTTTGCGAGATCTTAATCAAAGACTCGATTGGGAAAGGGAGGTGTTTCATTTGTTAATGAGGTTGACACAGTGAAAAAAACGATCCTCATAATATTTGATTCATTTTTTAACGAGGTTGACATAAGATCAAGGACTTTCCTCAAGACTCCTTGTTTCATTTTTTAACGAGCTTGACACAAGACAAGGAACTATGCTCCATGATCCTTATTTCATTTTTTAATGGGGTTGACACAGGAACGAACTATCCTCATCCTGATCCTATTCATGGGCCATATGAGAAAATGGCTCCCAAGAGGTCTTCGCGGGATGGAAGAAACGCACTCTAGGAGGAATACATGTCATGAGGCACTAATGATAGATCGGGTTCCAATGCCCCCAGTACATGATGTACGAGACCAGCTGCATGATCGTCAGCAGATGCGGAGACGGAACGGGTAGCCACATAATTGACCTGTGGCAAAAAGGGTACTGCTTGCGGATAAGAACTGATGGGGGATGACGGTGGTACATGAGGTACCGGGTGACTAAAGAACGATAATTGATCAATAGTCACCATTCTTCCATCGTGCGGAAAACAAATCACACGGAAAAGTGAAGAAACAAGAGCCCCCATGGCATAAATATAATCACGGCCAAGGAGAAGACTGAAATCTAAAGCACCTTGGACAACCATCACATCGATATAGACGGTTTTTCCTCCTAAAGTAACAAGGAACTTCGGAAGGATCCCTAAAGGTTGACTTGTTCCTCCGTCAAAGGCCAATAGATTCTGCGTGATCGGCACAAGATGTGGGGAGCCCAAAGCTTGCCAAGTAGTGAAAGGCATGAGGCTAACCGACGCACCTTCATCCAAGACAGTGCCAGGTATTGCCTTATCATAGGCATGTACTGTAATCTGGAAAGGCACGTAGGATGGAAGGCAGAATGCAGTCAAATGATTCCAGTTGAAGGAAACGACTGAACTACTTGGTGGGGATATCATATGATTGCCCCCATGCTCTATAGGAACAGAAGAAGGACCCTCTGAATCAGTTGGGATAGGAGGGTCGTTCTCGGACTCGGGAGAATCAGACGAGATGAGAAGAACATGAGCAGAATGATCATGATGCTCTTCCGGAACAGAGTGATCGATAGGTGGAGAATCCAAGTCGACACTCTTTTCGACCAATGGTTGGTTAGGAACGAGCTGAGCACAACCAGGTTCGGGAAGAGAAGGGTGGACAAGAGAAGAATCTAAGTTAATCTCGTTGTCAACCGGGAGAGGGTCTGAAGAGAGCTTCTGATAACCAACGGGAAGTCGGGGTGAAGAAGCTGTAAGACTTTCCAAAACGGTGGAAGCTTTATCCATGAGCGGACAAAGGTGAAGGGGATGGTTGCCTTCATACAGTCTACAGGGGAATCGAATCTTCCCTTTCTTCTTACCACTGCCAGTTGATAGGGTAGCATCGTCATGAGCTTCAGAGGACGACAAGGAACGAGCCAGATCATGAGACCATACTTCTAAGATCTTAGGGATGCTAGGACAATCACAAAGAAGATGGTCACCCTTGCACAATCTACAAGGAAACTTAACCTTCCGCGGAGGAGCAAAGGGTGGTAGGACCTGAGATGTACTCGGAGCAATAGCTGCACAGGTGTCCTCGTGTTTATCAAACTTCTTCTTCTTCTTCTTAGTCCTGGTTACTGGATGTGAAACTTTCACCAGGCGAAGGAGGAGATGAAGGTGAAGAAACAGGGGAAGAAGGCGCGGGATCAACCTTGGAATAAACGTGTCGTGGATGAGACGAAGGAGATGGTGGAACAGGAATCATGACGCTCGGGACCACCGAGGTTGAAAACAAGCAAATGGGTAGACCGATGGTTATCCCAGGCAAAGACAATGTTGCCATATATGGAGCACTAGCATTTCCAAAAGGTGGAAATGGACTAGAATTTCCATCTTGGGGAAGACCTTGGCCGGTAGACTCGGGGAATGTTGCCATCGGGAACGAGCCTGAAAAACACTCTTATCACAACCAAGAACTCGAACTGTTACCAGAAATATTTCGCAGCTAGTAATTTTTATGATGCAGGAACAAAACCTGACCTTTTCATGTTTCAAGAGTTGAGAAAAGGATGAAAAGGCGACTCTATCTCTTTTGAGGTTTAATGAGCCTGAAAGGACAAGTGCTTAGATGGACCTTTTCTTTTAAGGAGTCTGAAAAGGAACGAAAGTGACTACTCTGGAGAGCTAGGCAAAAGGTTTACCAAACAACCCGTAAAACTGCATATACACCTTGGCAATCATATGAAAACCAAGGACTTTCCGTACAATAGTCAATCTTCCCAAATGCTGTGTTCGATGCATTACGGTTTGCAAGGCAACAGACACGGCTTCTTAAGGATATAAGATGATAACCTAGTGGGGTCTCCCAACATATACTCGACGGTATTGGGAGTGCAAGTCCGTACTAGCAACTATTGAATCACGAAAGGAGGAATCACCCAACCTTAAGTGAAAACAATAGTGACTAAGTTTAACGACGCTAGAGCACGTCTCTAGCCTAGACCTCTAAATAATGTGCATTATGTTCCAATGCGTTGTTAGGTTTATTCAGTTCATTTTAGAGTTGATCTTGAATTATGTTTCAGTTTCAAGGCCTTACCGTATGTATATCAAAAAACCCTAGGATGCAACTAGAATGAGTAAAGCATCTTTCATTTCGATGAACACCTACTTAAAGGAGGGTAGAAAGTTCGTCCCGAAACAAACACAAGTGAATGCAAACACTAAGAAACACAATGCATCAATACACTAATCTCACGATGCATCGATACTACTAACGAAAGATTTAAAGGAGAGAGTGGTAGGTCCTAGTAACAAAGTGTCATCCGCAAACAAGGCGTGGTTTATGTTTTTTACCCCTCTTGCAATACACAATCCATTGATGTCTTGATCTTGTATCTTTTTGTCTAACAGGAAGCTGAGGATAGAGGCTTGGATGACAAAAAGCAGAGGGGATAAAGGACACCCCTGTCTAAGTCCTCTCGAAGCTTTGAAAAAATCAGTGGCTCTTCCATTCACTAGAGGGGCGATCCATGGCTCCGAGATGCATGCTCGGATCCATTTAATGAAATTTTCTCCAAAACCAAATTTGCTCATAACATTTAAAAGAAAGCTATGATTTACTCGATCAAATGCATTGGCTAAATCAAGTTTAATTACCATACCTTGCTCTTTTCGGAGAAGACTTGAATGAATTGCCTCTTGGACGAGAATGAAGTTTTCCACGATCTGCCTTCCTTGGATGAAGCCTCCTTGGTTCTGAGGGATTATTTTGGGTAGAATGAGCTTCAGTCTGTTTGCAATTACTTTGGTGATTAATTTGTATCTAGTGGTACATAGGGAAATCAGACGAAATCTGCTGAAGATGTTGGTGCCTTTTTCCTTGGGTATAAGGGCTAAGAAAGTAGAATTTGTGCTGCCTCCTATTTTCTGAGTGTTCTGAGACTTTTGCACCATTTTGAGCAGATCCTTTTCTATAATCGGCCAACAAGCTTGGAGAAATCTGGCAGAGAAGCCATCCGGCCTAGGGGCCTTATCCGGATCCATATCAAAGAGGGCTTTTTTCACTTCATCTTTAGTAACTTTGGCCTCAAGAGTTTCCTTTGTACGCTGAGAGATTACAGAAGGTATAACGTCTAGCAAATCTCAATATTGATTCGGATCCTTGTCCTCACTATACAAGTTTTGAAAGTGTAAAAAGGTTGCTTTCTTTATATACTCAAAATCCTTATGAATGCCATTATCCTCTTTAATCTCAGAGATAGTGTTGAAGCATTTCCTTGCCTGGGCTTGTTTGTGAAAAAATGCAGTGTTCCTATCCCCTGCTTTGAGCCAGAGATTGCGGGATTTTAATCTCCAATATTCTTCTTCAGCTAAGCAAGCCTTGTGGAAGCACTATTGCAGTTGAGATTCCTGATCTAATAACTCCTTAATGCTTGTATCATTCTCCATACGCTTTTGGTGGGAGGCAAGCGAGGCTTTCATGGATTTTCTTTCTGTAGCCGGATTGGACAAAGTTTTAACCCATCTTTTAAGAGCTCCTTTTACCCTTCTAAGCTTTTCTTCCCAGATATAGAAAGGCGAACCTTTGACAGGATGATTCCAGCAATCCTTGACAATTTGCATGAAATCTGGCTCCTTTATCCAGAGCAGGCTAAATCTAAAGGGGATAGGACCCAAATCAAGATGAGTTAAAAGCTCTATTTTTATGGGCTTATGGTCTGAGATGCTATTAGCAGGATATGCATTCTTGGTTCAAGGCCTAGCAGCAAGAAGGAACTTTGAATAAAAAATCTATCTAGCCTGGCAGCAATATGACCAGGGCCCATTCTTTTATTAGACCAAGAGTACTTACCGGAAGAGGGCTTGATATCTAGCATGTCCCAGTCCTGCAAAATATCCTCCACCCATTCACTTGCTGGATCACGTACTATGCTGCCTCCCCTTTTTTCGGATGGATGGAGAGTGAGATTGAGGTCTCCGGCGATAATTATATTTTCCATGTTTGTCAAATTTGCTTGTTGCCTTATGGAATCCCAACAGTCCTTTTTTTCCCCGACATTGACAGGAGAGTAAACATTAAAAAGACAAAAAAATTCCTTAGTGTCTAGGTTCTTCATTTTCAGCAGCAGCCAGTGGGTATTTCTAGCCTCAATAAGACTGCAAATTTGCTAATGTTCCATAAAGTGCCAATTCCTCCCGAGGCTCCCCAGGCAGAGATTGCTCTTGCTTCACTTTTGAACCAGAGTTTCTTGCTTGTTTGGAGGAAGACTTTGTCTTCCAACTTTGTCTCCTGGATGAGAAGTATGTCTGGAGTCTCTGTTCTGATTAAGCTTCTGATGGCTTCTTCCTTAGCTTTGCTCCCCATACCTCTACAGTTCTAGGAGATGATCTTCATTATTTGTGTTTCTGGTGGGTTCCCTTGGAGCCTTGGGTCTGATTTTTCGACATCTTTGACTTTGGAGCTAGCAGTTTTTCCAAGGTTAGTTGGCTGCCCTGAAGTTTTTCTTTGTAGGTCTCCTGCTCCCTTTTTTCCCTATCAGTTTTCTGGCCTCTTGTAGATCTTCTTACCGAGGTTTGGGAGTCTCCTATTTCCCCTTCCTCTTCTAATTCTTCAGATTCCTGTTCTTCTTCTCCTCTTCTAAAATCTTACCTTTGGGATCTTTAGTATTGGCTCCTTTGGGGGAGGCTGAGGGGGTACCTTTGCCTGAAGGAGCTGTTTTATGGACCTCAGTCTCCTTTTGTACCTCGACCTCCTGGGTGCCTTCTGTTTGCGAGCTCAGAGGGTCGAACTTGTTTTCTGGCGTAGTCTTGGTCGGAATCTGGTGGGCAGTGGTCTGATGAGGCCCTTTGCCGTTAGGGCCTCCTGAGGAATGATTCTTAGGATGCGATTTGGATCGCTTGACTTGGTTCCATCCGTCCTCCTTCCCCTGCGCAGCGTCATTGTTGGTTGGGCAATCTCTGGCGAAATGTCCATAAACATGGCATTTCCGGCATTTGAAGGGCAGCTGCTCATAATCCAGAGTCTGTAAATGCGTCCAACTTCCGACCTTTATTGTGATGGCCTCTGGTAGTCCCACCTCCAGATCAACCTCTACACAGATCCTGGCACAGTCATATTGGTCTTTATTATTTGCTCGGTTATGAATTTCCCTAGGGCATTTCCAATGTGTCTCAGTGAGTCCCAATTCCAACAATGTACTAGAAGATTTGGAAGTCTGAACCACACCGGGATTGCTTTGGGCACATCTACTGTCGGATTGAAGTCCGGGGTTCAATTGTTCATATATAAACCCTGAGGGCCCATGAAGTAGGGGCCGTTTTGGAAGATCAGGTCTTTGTCTTCCTTTGATGTGAATTCGAAGAGGAAGTATCCTCTCCCCAGAAAGTATGAGGTGACATTTTCTTTGACTAGCGGGGCCCAATTTCTGATGACCCAGCTCTCGGTGGATTTTGGAGACGGCCATAGCCCAGTGAACTGGCCGATGAGAGCCCGTTCAACGAATGACAAAGCAACTTGGATTGGGGTTTCTGGAGGAAGAGAGGTCACTGGAATATCATCCAGTTTTTTAACAAACTTCATAGCTTCAGTGGTTTTCTTCTTAGGCAGACCAACCAAGAGCTGGGAGAAGGCCTCAGTAGGCGAAATCGGCGAAGGAGGCGGTGGAGCCCCCTGAGGAGAGCCCAACCCCTCCATATATTCAATCCCTAGGAGCGGGACTGTCAAAATCCAGCAGATCGATCCATGAAACAACCCAACCGCAGCATGCAGAAGTCCGAAGGGGTTAGATCGACAAAGAGCGGGCGGGCTCGCTGCTTGCTGGTCGTGCAAAGTGCAGTCCTCAGCCAAGAGCTGCAGAGCGTGCAACAACAAAAAATCATTAAGTTATTGCGAATTGGTGCATTACAATTACCAATCCAGGTAGGGACTCCTCCTTTTTATATTTAATTAAGTTATAACAAATACTTTAAAAAATAAATTTAATGGGATTAGGTTTGTAATTTGACTTTTTAAAATAATTGATTTAATTTCATTATAAATTTAATGGGATTAGGTTTGTAATGTGAATTTTTAAAATATTTTATTTAATTTCATTATAACAAATCACAAGGTAGGTTGGAGGTAGGTTGGATTGGATTTAATAGAATTATGTATGAAATTTGACTTTTTAAAAGATCTTTTTAATTCTCAAACCTATATATTTGACGTGTCATTTATAAAAATGTTTTTCCCTCCTAACCAAAATTTATTAATCATTTATCAAAAAGTTTAGGGTTTCTCTCAAGTATTATATTTATATATTATATATAAAAAATTATTTTAATTTAATTTAGTTATAATATTTTTTTTACCATTATATGGATTTAATAAGACCACTTTAAATTTATTTTAATTCTTTTTTTTTTTTTTTTTTTTTCACTGTAAAAAATACAATTTGATTTTTTTTTTACCTCTTGACCTAATAGATCTAGAATTAAGATTAATCTAGATTTATTTATTTATTATTATAATAATTATAATAAAAGATAAATATAATTATTATTTTCATATTATTTAATTTTATTTTATTTTTTAACAAATTAAAATGTTAAAGATTATAACATCTCTATTTTACTAGATCAAATGTTTATATAGTTGTTAAGTTTACTTATAAACCTCAAATATAAAGATTTTTTTTTGATAAAAAATGATTTCGGTGAAAGGAAATCTCTCATAAAATATAATATTACGATATTATATGTTACCAAATATTTATTACCGACCCCACTCAATAAAAAGTGACGGTGAGTGGAAGGAATAATTAAAATGTAATATTATTACATTTTATTCAATATTTCTCATCCCTACTAATTTTATAGGTTAGTTTGTTTACTTTCAAACTTCAAATATAAAGAAAAATTAGTATAAGAAGGGCACTAGTCAAGAAAAATATTAGATAAATATGAATATTATAATATTATATTTTACCCAATATAACATAGTAAAAAATAAATAGAGGTGGGCAAAAATATTAGGTAAAATGTAATAATTACATTTTTCCTAATATTTCCCCACCTCCAAACATATCTATACAAATGCTCACCACAAACATATCAATAAAAAAGTTTTACCTTTACAACTTACATGGATTCAATGGCATCATTTTCTACAACTAATTATGTATCTAAATATAACATCAAACTAAGATGGATCTAACCTAATTTAATCCCCTTAAAATGGTTATATTCCACATGAATACCATGAACCATAAATTCTTAAAACTATGAGTCAATGAGCCATTTTTTATTTTTATATATCCCTTACGCTAAAAAGATATATATATATATATTATATATATATATATATAAAATAAAAGTAGAAATCAAAGTATTTTATTTATGAACGACATTGATTTTTAAAATAACTTTATTTGGCTATGAACAAAAGTGAAGAGGAGCATTAGCAAAAGTGATCACTTCACCCATTAAGTTCTATTTTTCCAGTCTTATAAACACCAAAGGGTTTTTTTGGGTCGTTTTACTTGATATCCCTTATGTGCACAGGATATATGCTAATTAGAATATGAATCTTTTTCTCAAACCGTATTTTGAGTTATTATTTAATTCAATATATATTATGTTAAATTTAGCAATATTTTCCTTTTATTAAGTAGAGTTTCGGCGTAAATCACATAAAAAAAACTTTTGTCGATGCATTTCGAACCAACTAGAAAATATAAATTATAAAAATATTCATTCACTAGAAGTTTAACCTTGATTAGCTTTACATTTTTTCGTAATTATTCATTGGATTATTATAAAAAATTAATTTTATATTTATAATGAAATTAATAAAAAAATTTCGTAATTATTCGTTGGATTATTATAAAAAATAAAATTGATAATAATAATGAAATTAATAAATTACATAAAAAAGTTTGAAAGTGACCTGAACTAGGAAGAACGGGATGGTAGAGGTGTAACTTGCTAGTGTCATAATTAAAAATAGAAAATATATATTTAATGATAAAAAGGGGCATAACACTTGTATGTCTCTAAACCCTAAATATCAGTCAACCCTAATTTTTAACTTTTGAAGTCCACCGCTTATTTCGCCTCCGAGGTTATTCGCTTCCGGAGTTATTTAAACTCATCGGAGCGCATCAAAGTGTATCATACATCGCTTCAGAGTTATCTGTCCAACGAAGATCAGAAGGCTTCACATCGTAGAAATCCGCCGCAGCAACGCTGAAGGTGTTTGTATGATGTTAGGCCTCTGACCTTTGCTGGACGAATAAAGATGGAGTGTGGGAATTTTTGGGCGCGACGCGATGTAATCTGTCTCCACTTTTGCTCTTCGATCCTCTATTCTCTTTACGAATAGAGGAAGGGTCTAGGGTTTTATGTGTGAGGTCGAATCCTTTAAAGGGTAAAAGTGGTTCTTATCACAGGTTTCTTATCTCTCTTTCTTTCTGCTTTATTTTTTTTAACAAGTATATTTTTTTTCTTTATTTATTTATCTATTTAATGTTACAATTTTATTTTACCTGCTATGATGTTCATAATTTTGTTCTGTGATTTTGTTATGGTTTCTTGAATGACTAAATTTTTTGTTGCTAGAAATTAAATCTGCCGCAAGGCAGCAAGGGTTTCTAGAATGACTAAAATTTTGTTGCTAGAAAGCCCCGAAGTTTAGATACTACCTGTTCGTAGGTAGCTTTTAAACGATTCGATTATTTCTTCTGTTTGTGGAACCCTTCTGCATCTTGAACGATGGAATCAATGACTTTGTGCATGGCTATGGTTCCATAAGTCGTTTCGTCGGTGTGCATATTCATATCGAAATCAAGATAATGAAAATGTAAGCTAACGAACCGTGGGATTCAAATCAGATCTGTACAGGTCTTGTATGGGTTGGTGTTAGATGTCTATCCGAGATTTAAGGGTGAGCCAAGATTTCGATTTTGGCTGTCTATATTTTAGATTTGTTTCAGGGTTTCTATTTTTGGCTGTATTAGGTTGTTTATCCATTTGAAGCCCTTGATTTTGTGTGTTTAAGTATTTCAGTTCTAATATATCATGTGCACAAGTCTGGGTTTTTGGGGTTTGTGGTTATCACTGTTCTTTCAATTCTTCATCAGTGAAAGTGCTGAACGGACCTGCTTTATTTTTGAGGGTTTGAAGTTTTTCTATTTCCGTTTTATTCTGTTAGAATGCCATTTATTCCTGTTCAGTGGGATTTCCGTGTCTGTCGTAATGTTCCGGTTGTATTGCTAAAATTTTCGTTTTAAATCTGAACTCTATCTCTAAAGCTGAGTTAGAGATGATCTGTATTCTCATATCTAATGCCGAGTTAGAGAAATTTGTTTAATCTGGTTCTTTTTGTGGTAATGTTCTGGTGGCAGTATCAAAATTTTCATTTTAAATCTGTACTCTGCATCTCTAATGCTGAGATAGAGATACTTTAGATTTGTACTCACGTCTCTATATCCAGTATCTCTAATGCTGAGATTTGTTTAACCTGGTTCTTTTTGTGGTAATGTTCCGGTGGCAGTATTAAAATTTCATTTTAAATCTGTACACTGCATCTCTAATGCTGAGATAGAGATACTTTAGATTTGTACTCACGTCTCTATATCCAGTATCTCTAATGCTGAGATTTGTTTAACCTGGTTCTTTTTGTGGTAATGTTCCGGTGGCAGTATTAAAATTTCATTTTAAATCTGTACACTGCATCTCTAATGCCGAGATAGAGATACTTTAGATGTGTACTCCGTCTATATATTCAGTATCTCTAATGCTGATCTGCCGGTCTATGTACTAAATATCTCTAAAACAGAGATGGGAATATTGTAATTATTTACTTATATCTCTGACGCTAAGTTGGGATTTATTAAATATGTAGTCGGCATTGCTGATACTTTAAATTTGTATCCTGCATCTCTAATGCTGAGCTGGGCATATTTAAAGTCTTTACTCTGCATCTGTAATGCTGGGCTGTGGATAATTTAAATCTACCATTCCAATGCTTAAATGTGGATATTGTTAATCTGTACCATGTCGCTAATGCTGATATATGGATGTTTTTCTAATGCTGAGCTGTAATTATTCTGAATCTGTGCTCTCTATCACTAAAGCTGAGTTGTTATTTTAAATACCTAGGCTGCGTCTCTAATACGAGTTGTGGTTATTTTAAATCCGTATCACTATATCTAATCCTAAGATGTTTAACGTGTACAATGTATTTCTATTTTAAACCGTTTATCTCTTTTGCTAAGATATTTTGAATTTGTGCTGCATCTTTATTCCTGAGATACTAAACCGTTGCTCTTAATGGAGTTGTTTATAATGTGACTTTTTTTTGGAGATTTTGGAATACAGTGGAAGAAGAAGAAATTGAGGTTAAATCTTGATTTGCTCTTAATGGAGAAATGGAGAAGTTGAGGTTAAATCTTGATTTGCTCTTAATGGAGAAATTGAGGTTAAATCTTGATTTGCTTTTAATGGAGTTGTCTATGGAGTTTTCTATAATGTGATTTTTTTGGAGATTTTGGTGAGTGGAAGAAATTGAGGTTAAATCTTGATTTGTTGCCAGTTAAAATGGTTTTTTAACTGCATATTTGGATTTAGCACTATGAAAAACCCTGAGACAATTTGATTGTGTCAAAACTAGTCACCAAACTTGCGTTTTCAATAAATTACTGTTGGATTTTGACTAGATTTTAGAGATTTTAGTGATGGAATATGGTGGAAGAAATTGAGGTTAAATTTTTATTTGTTGCAGTTTAAATGGTTTTTTAACTGCATATTTGGATTCAGCACTATGAAAAAACCCTAAGATACTTTAATTG
This sequence comes from Pinus taeda, assembly GCA_000404065.3. Lineage (NCBI taxonomy): Eukaryota > Viridiplantae > Streptophyta > Pinopsida > Pinales > Pinaceae > Pinus > Pinus taeda. The sequence continues at coordinate 56,624 of APFE031212971.1, read as the reverse complement.
TGCAGAAATTAGCTACCAAACTTGCGATTGCAATAAATTACTAAAACCCAACTGCACTCCTAATCTCTTGCTGAAATCCTTGAAACCTGTTCTCCAGATTTGTAAAGCCGACATATTTTTTTAAACCTGTTCTCTGCATCTCTAATGTCGAGATATTTGAGTCTGGTCTCATGCCGAGATAGAGATATCGTTACGGTCAACTCGATCCGAGGATTGTGGGTTGACCTTGTTTTTATCTTTCTTTAATGTCGAGATATTTGAGTCTGGTCTCATGCCGAGATAGAGATATCGTTACGGTCAACTCGATCCGAGGATTGTGGGTTGACCTTGTTTTTATCTTTCTTTAATAAATCCTTCGTGTTAATTTTTTATTCCCTTTTACCTGACAGCATTTTTTATATATATTAGTTCGGTTTTATAAATTAGTTAGTTGGTTTTTACCGTTATTTTTTTTTAATAATTTTCATTTTGATGTTTTTATACATAAATTTTTGATTGCCTTGTAAATCCTTCGTGTAATTTGTTTTTATTGGCTCTTTTACCTGACAGCATTTTTTTTAATATATTAGTTCGGTTATATATATGAACTATTCTATATATCATTTAGTTGGATTTTACCGTTGTGATAATTTTAAAATATAATCGTTTGAAATGTGTTACATCCCAAATACTAATGCGTTATTATGATATCATAATAAATCAAGTTTTGAATTAACATTATAAATTAACTATAATCACTTAACGTATCCATACGTTGCGTGACGCCCAAAATCTTTCAAAGCAGTCTGCACATGCTTGTAAATCCTCAAGAGTCTTGAAAATCAAGAGATAAAAGTAACAGGATGTGGGTGTGGATAAAACAGTGGCCTAACACTTGCAGGGAGCTCAACTTGAATAAACATGATTGGCGGTCTTCAGCTATATCGTTCACAGCCCTCCTCTTCAGCAATCCGTTTGACTAAGTTCCCAGCATTTATAACTCCATTTGAGAGTGTAATAACAAGAGAGGAAAAGCTGCCCCACATAATGCACAGCCCAGTTCAAGAGAGTAAACATTGTCTGCTACCCCTTTTACCCCCTAGTTATTGACTTGTTTGGAAAGATTGGCGAAAAACGTACTGAGTTTCCCAATTAAAGTGGGTAGGTATATTGACTACCGTCAAAGACTTGTTTGCAAAGATTGGCGAAAAAACATCTTAAAAGGCACCTAATTAAGACAGATATATTGACTTTTTGGGCAAGGCTTGTTTTGAAAGATCTACGAAAAATTCGAGAGACAGCTATCAAGTTCGATATATAAGCTGAGACTCTTTTAATTCATAAAAGAATTCTCTTTGTTTTAGTTTTTGTGTACTTTTTTAATCCAACTCTATTTCTCTAAGGATTTTTAGGATTTTTCTCTTAAACAAATCCTTTGCCCATTGGCTTTGAACTCTTCCTATATTGGGACTTAGTAAGTGGTCAACTCCAATAGCTTTGGCATATGCTCTTCATCATCTTGTTGGTCAAACCAATTGTCCTCGAGGGATCACATTGTTACTTAACCCAATTGACCTCCACGGAAACTCTAGTGAAATAAGGCTCTACCTTAATTTTTGTAAGGTAAATATGTTTGAGATGATAATGTTATTTGAGTCCCTTCATCCATGTGTTATGTTTTGTTTATACTAGGTATGTTACTTGAGTCCTTCATCCATGTGTTGTTTATATTAAGTTAGGAGGTAACTTTTCAAATTGAATTGCCTTTTTTTATACAAGCAGCTTGTAATTATATAAAAAATCATACTCGTAATTATATAAAAAATCATAATTATATAAAAGGGATAATCTGGTTGATTTATTTATTTTCTATTATTTATTATTTACAAATATTTATCCCGTCTTCATTTGTTTATTTTTTATTATTTATTATTTACAAATATTCACCCCATCTTAATGAGTTGGTGTCAAACATTTTTTTTAATGTGAAACATTTTTTTCCTTTAATTGGAAGGGGATGATGTTTGTAATTTGTTCATTGCATTGAGAGGGGTTCTAAACATGTGAATGTAAATGTAGACAGTTCATTATTAAGGAAAGTTCACATAAAAATGTAAACAGTCTATTACGAATTAAAGTTTACATTAAGGAAAGTTCACATAAAAATGTAAACAGTCTATTACGAATTAAAGTTCACATTAACAAAACTTAGGGAAAGTTCACATAAAAATGTAAACAGTCTATTATGAATTAAAGTTCACATTAATAAAACTTAGGGAAAGTTCACATAAAAATGTAAACAGTTTATTACGAATTAAAGTTCACATTAATAAAACTTAGGGAAAGTTCACTTAAAAATGTAAACAGTCTATTACGAGTTAAAGTTCACCTTAACAAAACTTAAATATCTAAATGTGAACTTAAATGTAAATGTAAAATTTCATAGTTAATATTTTAATCTAATGTTGGTGTTTTTTAAGTCTTTAAAAATTAATCTAATTATTAGCATGTATAAACACAATTTATGAACACTCAAAAATATGTTTTATTTATGTGAAGCTTATGGGCCAAATATCACAGTACAAATAATTATTAATACCATGTTCCAACTCCAAAAACTATATTTATTAAAGAGTTATGGTAAATAAATAAATATAAAAGATTTATAAAGAAGTGATGAAACAAATAAAAATATATTAAATAGGTTAGAAATCAATGTAATTATACACCATGCACTAAATACCATGGTAAATAAATGAGATAAGAGATGATAAATAAATAAAAATAGATTTTTTTAAGGCAACTCCTATGCCAAATTAATTATTACCATTAAAAGAATATTATTATTCCTTAATATTAATATTTTAAAAATAAAGTTATTATTATATATATGAATTTAAGATCGTATTAAATAATAATTAATAATTTTTGTACGATACAATATTAAATTTTAATTTCATTAATGTGTGTCATGATAATATTACACTTGCACACGGACCACACAGAGAGAGAGAGTTGAGACGTGAGTACGACACGAACATCACCAACTCAGAGTGTGTGTTGTATACAATACTATCATCACCACATCTCACATCTATGATCTATCCATAAACAATATTATATTCTTCGGTATACTCGATAGCAATCAGATTATCATACTGTAGAGTATCATCTGACTCTCGACATTTTGCATGTACATACACATCTCTATTGCTGTTATAACAGTTTTGTTTGCACAAATTGCTCAAAAAAAGAGTGAAACTTCTTCTAGAGAAGAGATCAGTTCCCCAAAGATATGTCATTTGCTTCTTTTGATTTTTATGAGTCTATCCTGTTTCCTGTTTTGTATCAGAAGGCATCCAAAAAGAAAACATATACCTCGCACCCATAATAGATTGTAAAACCAAAAACACCGTTTCAACATTATTTTATAATAACAAAAAACCAAAAAAGTACGCTGAGCCATTGGTTTCTGATAGAGATTTTGTGCATATGGACGCTGGTCCGAGACGTAGCTTTCTCCATTCGCTTCCTCCCTTATTCTCTCCCTGCCCACAACTTGTTCAATACCGTCTTTAGAAAGTTTGTCTGCCATATCATTTCGCTCCCTGGACCTTGTTTGTGTCTGGATTGGAGAATGTCCCAGGTTGGGGCTTTTTTTTTAAGGATGCACCAGAAAAATAATTTTGCCTTCGCTGGGCATTTTAACTTCCATAGCGATTTTGCCCACCATTCTGGATCACCCCATCCTTTTTTGGACATGAGAAATTTGTATCCAAATTTTGGAGAATAACTTCCGGTGTCTGCATAAGCCCAAATCAATTGGTCTAGTTCGTCCTTTATTCTTACATTTGTTCTGGAAAGTTCTATCTTGAAAGCCTCCCATTCATCCCACCAGCGAGGGTGGATATTCAGTTCTTCGCCCAACTTCCATGCTTGACCCCAGATAGATGTAGTACCTATCTTTTCCACTTGTTTTAAATAAAATAGTTATTATTATTATTATTATTATTATTATTATTGAATTTAAGATTCATATTAATATAATAAAATATAATAATTTTTGTTGAATACAATATTAAATTTGTTATATTATAATATGTCATGATATATATTAACTTGGAGGGAAGAACAAAGACAATGATAGAGGTGGAGAGATAATGAGATTGACATCGGAGAGATTGAGATAAATTTAAGGATAGGGGTGGAGAGATAGGAAGATTGAATGGGAGAAATAGAGATAAATTTAAGGATAGGGGATAGGAGGAATGAAGAGAGATGTAAATAAGCTCGAGAGAGGAGAGAGATAAAGATGGAAAGAGAGATGGGGAAGAGAGGAATGTAGGAGAGAGGGAGAGAGGAAGGCAAGGGAGGGAGGGAAGAAGAAAGAGAGAGTGAGAAGTGGAGAGAGGGAGTGATGAGAGATATGGAGAGAGAGAGAGAGTATGTGTAGGGGTGAGATAAAGAGAAAGTGATAGAGAGAAAGGGGAGAAGGAGAGGGATGAATTTAGTAAACATAGTTGGATAGGAGGAATGAAGAGAGATGTAGATAAGCCCTAGAGAGGAGAAAGACAAAGATGGAAAGAGAGAGATGGGGAAGAGAGGAATGTAGGAGAGAGGGAGAGAGGAAGGCAAGGGACGGAGGGAAGAAGAAAGAGAGAGTGAGAAGTGGAGAGAGGGAGTGATGAGAGATATGGAGAGAGAGAGAGAGTATGTGTAGGGGTGAGATAAAGAGAAAGCGATTGAGAGAAGGGGGAGAAGGAGAGGGATGAATTTAGTAAACATAGTTGGGGAGAGAGAGAGTGATGGGGAAGATAGAGGATTTGAGGGAAGAGATAGAGAGAGAGGATAGTGATGGGGAAGATAGAGGATTTGACGGAAGAGATAGAGAGAGAGGAGAGTGATGGGATAAGGGAAAGGAAGTACGAGAGGGAAACACAAAGATGGAGGGCAGAGAGAGATGGGGAGGAGAGAGTGAAGAAGAAAGACATAGTGAGTGAGAAGTGGAGAGAAAGGGAGTGACAAGAGAGATGGAGAGAAAGAGAGCATGTTTAGGGGCGAGATAAGAGAGAGAAAGAGAGCATGTTTAGGGGCGAGATAAGAGAAAGAAAGAGAGAGATAGAAGGGGGCGGGCGGGGGACGAGGGAGGAAAGGGATGGATATAGTAACAAAGTTGGAGAGGGAGAGAGACCTAAATGTAAATATAAGCGCTCACATAAAAACGTAAATATGTAAATGTAAATTTAAATGTGTGCGTAATGTTTAACATTTAACATATTTAATCTAATGTTGATTATATTTAAAAAATCTAATTGTTAGTATGTATAAACACAATATAAATTTAAAATATAAAGAGGCTTACGATCACTAAAAAATGTATGGTACATAAATAAACTATAGGTATGGGAAATAAATAAATATAAAAGAGGTATAAAAATGTATGATAAATAAATAAAAATATATCAAATAAGATTAGAAACCAACATCTAATCATATACCAAGCCTATGGGCCAAATACCATGATGAATAAAAGAGATATGATAAATAAATAAAAATATAAACAAGCCAGATGTATGGTAAATAAATAAAACCTCTTTTTATTTTCATGAACTTCTTTTATACTTACTAACACTAAAAAAATAGGTTTTATGTAAGTAAAGTGTATGGACCAAATTAGTATGAATACCATATAAAAAGATACTATTAATCTTAATATTAATATTAAAGATTATATTTTTTTTTTGAGAAAGGTTAGACTGGTAATTCTCTTGCTGAAATGCCTCAAATCAAATTACAAAATGGAGGGGGGCTTAGATTTGCCTCATCCAGTAGCCATATGGCTGTCCTCTTCAAGATCTTTCTGATTTTACATTCTGTTCTTCTGGCATAATTTTCTATCTGTCCCTTAAAAGATTAATATTATTATTATTATTAAAACTAAAATTTATATTAATATTATTAAATTTAATAACTTTGGTTTAATACATTTTTTTTCCTGTAAATAAGATAGTGTATTTTTTGGTAAACTAGTAGATTACAAAAAGGGTTGTGTGGGAAAGAATTTAACACAAGGCTCAGTCAAAACGCTAGTGCTCATCATAACATAGGTTGTATTTACAATACTACCCAGACAAAAGAGGGAAGAGAGTACAAGAGTGAAGCAGAGAGGTACTCTCATTACAACAATTTCAAAAATTGAGAAAATAGAAGTCGAGAAAGGAGAAGAATGCCTTGTGGTCGCTGGCCATCCAAAACTTATTGTTTTCTGCAACATACAAACTTTTGCGGAGAAAAAACAGTAAAGGAAGTCGACTTTATCACTCCTGGTTGGTGGTAGCCTGTTCATCATCCAGGCGAATGGGAGTTGCTAGAGAGCTTCCCTCCTTCTGCACGGTGATGGCTCGATCACTTGTGGAAGGGTCCTCTTCCTTGATGTGCGGTTCTCCTTCAACGGTTGAATGGGCTTTCATTGTTGACTATTTTATGATGACAATATATTTTAGAGCATTTCGAGTGATAAATTTGCAATGGTGGATGGCTTTTACATACACAACAAACATTTTAGTGAGCCAATCAGTTTTAGTTTCCAAAGTCTTGGAATGCTTCTCTTGCTCTTGCATAGCAACTCCCATGATGGTCTTCATTTGCCACCATGTTTCAATTGTACGCGCGTAGAGGTTTTCGCGCGCTTGGGTGAGAGCATGGTTTGGAATCCAAGTGAATTCCACATCAACCTCTTTCGTGGTGACCTCTCTTCATAGAATATTGGCATGGGTCTCTCAGTGAGAAGTCTGTTGTCGAGTTTTTGGATTGACTGTTGTCAAGAAGCCCATAGTTGCGTGCCTAGGAACAACCTCCGTGCGAGTGGTAGGGGTTGGGCCCAAGGATTGCCAACAAGAGGCAACATGACTGCATGCACCTCCCCTACTCAAAGCACAAGTGGAGCCATGAGGATTAATACAATATTAAATTTGTTATAATATAATATATATTAACTCTAGATATATATGGGAGGGAAGAACAAAGACAAAGTGATAGAGGTTGAGAGATAGGGGGAGTGACAAGGGAGAGATGGAGATAAACCTAAGAATAGGGGATAGGAGGAATGGAGAGAGACAGAGGGAGATGAGTGAGATGTAGAAAATGGTAAGAAAGGGAGAGGGAAACACAAAGATGGAGGGAGAAAGAGGAGAGGGGGAGGGAGATAATGAGAGGATTGGAGGATAGAGAGAGAGAGGAAGGTAGGAGAGAAAGGTAGAGATAGGAATTGCAAGAGAGGAGGGGAGAGGGACAGAAGAAGAAAGACATAGAAAGTGAGAAGTGGAGAAAGAGGGAGTGACAAGGGAGAGATGGAAGGGGAGAGAGAGAGTCTGTTTAGAGGTGAGATAAAAAGAAAGAAAAAGAGATAGAGAGAAGGGGGGAGCGGATGAGAGATGGAGGGATAAAGTAACGTAGTTGGAGAGAGAGAGTGAGAGTGATGGGGGAATAGAGGATTTGATGGGAGAGAGAGAGAGAGAGAGTTGAGAGAGGCGATGAAAGTGATGGGAGAAGAGAGAGAGAGAGATAGGGAAAGGGAGAGAAAGTACGAGAGAGCAGACTTAAAAGAGAGGAGAGGGAGGGAAAAAGAAATACATAGTGAGAAGTGGAAAGAGGGGGAGTGACAAGGGAGAGATGGAGTTGGAGGGGGAGAGATAGAGGTAAGAATAAAGAATTAGAGAGAGGGAGTGATAAGAAATATGGAGAGAGGACAACAAGAGGGAAGAGAGATAGAAGCGGGGGAGAGGGGGAGGAGGACCGATGGATAGATAGATAGATTGGAGAAAGAAAGTGTATGTTTTGTGGGTAATATAGAGAGACAAAGAGAGATAGAGATATAAATGGAAAGTGAAGAGAGAAAGATGGAGAGAGAGAGGGAGGGACAAAGAGATTGATAGATATGGAGTGAGAGAGTGTGTGTTTGGTGGGTTGAGATAGAGAGACAAAGAAGGAGAGATGGAGGGACATGTATAAACAACGTAAATTTTGAAACGGGAACTTTGGCAAAAAAACTTAGTAAAAACATAAAAAACAATGCTAAAAATGAAAAGTGTGTATATTGGAACAATGATTTTTTTTAGGCTCAATTTTGAACATGTTTTAAAAATAGCAATGAAAATGAATTTTTTGTGCAAAAATTGTGCAAAAAACACTATGAGAACGAAAAGTGTTGATACTGGAACAATAGTTTTCTTTTTAGGATCAATTTTAAACATTTTTAAAAAAATGTCAGTAAAACCGAATTTTATGTGCAAAAAAATAGTGGTTTTTGACGAAAAAACACACTAATGTTTTTGGTAGAATAACATTTTTATTTCTTAAGTATAAATTCAACATGTTTTAGTAAGTCGATAAAGAGAAAATAATAGGCTCTGAAACATATTAAAATTCTATTAGTTTTCATCTATGTTGTTAAACATATAATATCACACTAGAAATCGCTAAAATTCTAATTGTTTTCAACTATAATATTAAAGATACAAAAAAAAAGGAAAATTTCAATCATAAAATTAAAAAAACCATGACATTATGAACAAATTACATGACTAAATTAATCAAAATGTCATTATTTGTACATTGAATTAATTTAATATCAGAGCCATACCCCGATTCTGTTTGCCTAGAATTCCATAGACAGAGCCTGAAGTTAGCCAGGTAGCCTTCGAAAAGTATTTCGTTTTACGAATACTGAGTAAATAAACGCTACTTCAGTCAATCTCTGGAATAGAATTATTTCAGTTTGATATGGCCAAATTCTTGAGATCCTTTTCTATTATAGATAAAACTTCCATCTCTGAGGTAGAAAATCGATCCCATGAAATAGATCTAGCAGAACATGAAAAGGTAGAAGATCCAGAAAACTGGAATCCCCCTGCTTTAAACACAAAAGAAATCTACCCGATCCCTGTAATGTTCAAATTAACAAAAAAGGCCTATTTCAAAGAAGTCGAGCTGAAAGTCTAAATTAAAGGTCCATCTGTTCAAATTATAGGTCTGAATTTGTTCTCTGATGAAGAAATTAAGAAGTTCAGAAAATATCATGCAGAGAAAAGATTCTTTTATTTACATTTTGGAGGAATAAGGATAGGGTTAGCCCCGTTGGTTCGTAGAGGTTTGAACACTCCCTGTATAACATAACTCTTTGATACGAGACATAACATATATGATCATGCCCGAATAGATACAATCCAAGGAAATCTTTCTTCAGGATGTCAATATGGAACAATCTTTCCTGACTATGCAATCAGTTTAACAGATGTCCATCTCAAAGATTGCTGGAAAACATTGATAGGAGTTCAAGGTCTCTCAATGGTTGATCACAGTGAGTATTTGTCAGTAATCATCCAGACTTCATTTCAATTGACAAATACAGTGCATCCAAAGCTAAAACAGCTGGTATTAAAAGATTGTGTTGCAGTAGGTGTAGACAAATGCACGCTGCAAAGTGGGGACTCAAATGGGAACCGACGCGCTCTGCGGAAACCGTGAGGGTTTCGGTTAGGGCTCTCTGAAACCCTACCTTTACAGCCTGCAGACAAATCTCAGCGACAATTTCAACCTGCCTACCCGACCCGACTTTTCAGGTTACAACTATTGTTTTCAACATGGAGCCGGTAATTGACGGTGATATTATGGACACGGAGGAGGAAATCAATTACACTGAAGACCCGCTCTCCTCACAGGTTATTTTCGATCACCCATCCTTCGCATCATTGTCTGCCGGTTTTGGCCCTCTGCTATTTGGGTCGCATCTTTTCCCGGTGGTCTCTATTCCGGTCCCCCCCCCTCTTGTCTACCTGAAGGCGCTGTTCCCTCTGAATCCGCTGGTCTGGACCCTCCCCCTCTTTCCCCGGGGACTTTCCGTTTCTTATCATCGGTTATCCCTCCACCGCCTCCCTTTGATTCGTGTCCCCTGTCATCCTCCATCCCGAATCCACCACCCTCGGGTCCGCCACCTTCATCGTCGACTGGGGTTTCTGCGCTTCTCCATTCTCCCTCGGGATGTTTTGAAACCCCCGCTGTCAAAGTCAGCTCATCTAGGCCGAACCCTCTAGACTGCTCCCCGGATCCCTTGGTAAATCACCCTTCTGCGCCGCGCACGGGGAAAAAAAGAACGAAGTGTGTCAAATCCACTTCTAAGGACATCTCTATTCGGTTTGGCGAATCCACGGCCATAGGAGAGGCGGCTATTATGGCAAATACTATCCTTGTGGGTCATGTACGAGGGCGAGCTTACTCTGCGACCCGGTTATCTCAGTGGGTGAAAGAAATCTGGGGCGGAGTCCTGAAAGAATTCCCTGAAGTTCATGTACTCCCTCGTGGCTGGTTTGCTCTTCATTTCGCAAAGGAAAATTATACGGATCTCGTCTTGGCCAAATTCTGGCATATAGAGATGGCGCCGGTGCTGCTAAAGAGTTGGAGCCCTCTGTTCGACCCCGAGCGAGAACAGATTGGGGCTGGGCCATTATGGGTGCGACTACCTGGTCTCCCCCTTCAATACTGGAACGAAGAAGTCTTCATCCGCATTGGCAATGCCCTGGGAACATATCTCGATCACGATCGCAATTTCGTGGAATCTAGGAACAGAACGCTTGCTCGGATACTGGTTCACCTAGATACCCGAGAAGGCCTGGAGGAAAAGATTACTCTTCATTGGGGCAGATTCACTCGTGTTCAGATTCTTGACTACGAAGGCGTTCCCTTTAGATGCCGACGTTGCCATAAGGTCGGACATGCCTTCAAGGATTGCCCGCTCAACCAGAGGCTCGCTGATACACCAGAGTCTACCATCCATCGTCCGAGATCCATCTCTCCCGCTGCTCATCACGCTTCGACCACTCCCACTCCCACATGTGCTACTCCTCAGGCACCGGGTGTTACTCTTGGTCGTGCCACAGCTCCGGTCACCAGATCTCGGGCGGCCTCAGCATCCGCATCTGTAGCCCAACCGGGTATTTCTCACTCTCCTTCATTGTCTTTTTTTGCTTCGACTTCATCATTTATTCCCCCATTGTCTGCTGCATTATGTTCGATGCCATCCACCTCTGTCATTGCCCCTGCTGCAACTTCCACTCAACCGCCCCTATCACCTGCATCCTCCCCCACATCCTCCAGGGGCTCAAAACATTCCTATTTTCTTCGCCCTCGCACTCTCTCACAAGGATCTCAACCTATTATCACCGGTTTGGGTATCTTATCACCTGGGCTGTCCACTCTGCCTACTCGAGGAAGAAAATCTGATCTTACTAAGGCCATCAGAAGAGCGGGGGCCGAGGTAGCTTCTGGGCGTCAATCCACAATTGATGGGGTACTTAGAGCAAAGAACACCCCTGGCCATCCTCCCCCATGAAGAGCCTCTCCTTTAATTGCAGAGGCCTGGCTAGTGCCTCAAAGAAACTAGCCCTCAAGAGATTGATTGAAGCCTCTCCTGTCGATATTATTCTTCTCCAAGAAACTCTTGGGCCTGCGGATACCATATCGGCCTCACTATCATCTATCATCCCTGGTTGGCAGTTCTCGGCCATGGACTCCTCTGGTAGATCGGGTGGCTTAGCAATAGGATATAATCCTGTAACCATAAAGGCCCATGGTACTTGGGGGGGTCCAGGATTTCTGGGGCTCGATCTATTCTCTGTAGACTTGGGCACCACTCCCAGGGTTGTCAACATTTACGGGCCGTGTCACCAGCGTGAAACATTCTGGAACAACCTCCTGGGCCTATCCATTCTCTCAGCTGATAACATAATTATTGGGGGGGATCTAAACTTTTCATTGGGCTACGGTGAATCTTGGGGAGCCTCGGCACAAATTGATCCTCTCACCACTTACATGACCGACCTGTTGGAACGTCATGATCTAAGTGATGTCCCCATGAAAAAACCTCTTCCCACCTGGAGGAACAGAAGAATCGGTGATGCTGCCTTGGCTCGTAGACTTGATAGATTTATGATGAAAGGGTATCTGCTACAAAGGCTTCATCACTACAGGCAATGGGTGGGATCTGGAGGCATATCAGATCACCATCCTATCTATCTGGAAATCAATGGTCCTAATAAAAAACCTAAAGCTCCTTACAAGTTCAACCATGGCTGGTTACGGGATCCCTCCTATATCAAACTTGTAATGGACTTCTGGCCTCTCCACCCGATAGATAGAGCTGACTCTCTGGCAAAGGGCTTATGTTCGAACCTATCGCAGCTCAAGGATCTCACTATCGAATGGGCCAGGAATAAGCACAGGCAGGAGAACTCAGCGCTCATGCACATTGAAGCTGAGCTCGCCTCTCTCACTGATGAAAGAGGTATGGGCTTCACATCGGAGGCAGAAAAATCTCATTTAGTGGAGCTGGAAAACCAGAAGCAAAAAATCCTTAGGGAGAGGGAAGAATCTACACGCCTGCGCAGTAGAGCAATCTGGCTCAAAGCTGGAGATGACAACTCTCGCTTCTTTCACAATTATTCCAAGGGCAGGAAAGTCAGCAATACCATATGGAATCTCCCTATGCCAGAGGGTGGAGTAGCAGAGACATTCAACAAGCTCTCTTAGATGGGATCATCTCACTTCAGAAATTTATATAAGCAACCTCCGGGTTCTAATATTGCAGAGATCATCAACATTGCTGGCCATTTCCCTAGGTTTATGACCGAGGAAGATGCAGAGGATCTTTTTGTCCCAGTCACCCCTGAAGAACTGGAATCCACCATTAAATGGTTTAAGAAGGAGCGTAGCCCGGGGCCGGATGGATGGACCATCGAATTCTACATTGCATTCTATGAGTTGATCAGTCAGGACCTTCTTCGGGTAGTTGAGGAATGCAGGATATTGGGATCCCTGTATAATGCCATCAACTCCACTTTCATTGCTCTGATTCCTAAAACTGATTCACCCTCCTCTTTTGATGAATATCGTCCCATATCACTATGCAATGTTCTCTATAAAATCATCTCAAAAATCATCGCAAACCGCATTCGCCCCATCCTGTCTCGCCACATAGCCCCTCAACAATTTGCCTTCTTGGAACACCGACAGATTCACGAAGCTATTGGGGTTGCACATGAGGCTTTCCACTCTATCTTGACAAAGCATCATAAAGCCATCATCCTAAAAATTGACCTTGCTAAAGCTTTTGATCGGGTCAGCTGGCTCTATATCAAAATGCTTCTCATACATTTGGGATTCCCTCACCATTTTATCACTTGGATCATGGCTTGCATTACCACTCCCTCCTTCAGTGTGCTGATTAATGGATCTGCATCCCAGTTCTTTCATTCCGGACGTGGCCTCAGACAAGGGTGCCCCCTGTCTCCCCTTCTCTTCCTCATTGTCATGGATGGCCTTAGTCCTCTCATTGCATCTGCCAAGAGAAATGGAGATATTTGTGGTCTCAAGATAACAGAGGACTGTTATCTTACCCACCTCCTATTTGTGGATGATGTTATGATCTTCCTCGATGGTAGCATCTGGGACTCCAGGTCTTTCTCTCATATTATCTCCCTCTTCTCATCCGCTACTGGGATGTTGGCCAATCATTCAAAATCATCCATTATCCTATCCAGAACCACTGTTCAATAATCGCAGTTGGCCCTACAACTTTTTCCTTACAGTATCCACCCCCTGGATCAGGGCCTTAAATACTTGGGATATTAGATCAAGCCTATTAGCCCAAAAATTGCGGACTGGATTTGGCTAGTTGCAAAATTGGAAAAGAGACTCAATATCTGGAGCCATCGATACCTCTCTCGGGCCGGTAGACTTGTCCTGATAAAATCTGTCTTGGAAGCTACTCCGGTCTTCTGGATGGCTTTGGCCTGGATCCCTCGCAGCATCCTGACCAGATTACAACAAACCTGCAATAAGTACTTATGGAATGGGGCAAAAGAGAAGCGCATATTTGCATGGATTGGAACAGGATTGCCATACCAAAGAAATGGGGCGGCTGGGGGCTCAAAGACCTCCCTTCTTTCGCACAGGCTCTGGCAGCAAAGATGGGATGGACCTTAATCACCGGAGATAACCTATGGACTCATATGGTATACCACAAACATATCTGGCCCCTTCATCTAATGGATTGGATTCGTCTTCCGACATGGCCCAAAGCAGGGATATCATTTGTTTGGAAAGCTCTACTTCATGCTTTTCCACTTATCAGAGATAACTTGATCTAGAAAATCAATGACGGCACACAAGCCAGGATCGGTTCGGATCCTTGGAATGGTAGCGGAGGTAGGCATATATTGCCTGAAGCTCTTATCCGTTTCCTACACACTCAAGGGATCACATACATAGCTGATATCGCGGATCCACAGCGCACCACCATTTTCGAACAACGATGGAAAACAGTAGACCAGATCAACATCCCACCTCTCTGGCATCAAGAATGTCTGTCTTATATCAACGCTCTATTTGAAGCTCATATAAGGATCAAACAGGGTCCCGATGAGCTCATTTGGTATCCTGTGCAGCACGGAATATACACCCCTAAATCTGGGTATCTATCCCTGATATCACATAAGGTCCCGGATTTAATATCCTTCTGGTGGAACTCCATTTGGAAACTAACATCCCCACCCTGGCAAAAGTTATTCTTCTGGTGCATCCTTAAGGGTGTAGTTCCCACGGGGGAATATTTCATGAGACGCGCGGTCCATGGACCGTCTTGGTGCATCCTGTGTAAGAAGTCAGCAGAATCATGCACGCACCTTTTTCTTCAATGCTCTATTTTAACACACATCTGGCAAGCAATTTCCTCCGATATTCAATACTCTGGCAAATGGGAGGGTGTCGATATAAATCAAACCTGGGAGACTTGGTTCAATCAACACATGAACACAAAACTGCAAAGCTTGCCCATCATCACCTGTTGGTACCTCTGGCTGGCTCGGAACCGTTTGACATTCGAGGATAAACCGGTTCACTGGCCGCATATAACTGCCAAGATCATATAAGCCTACAATGAAACTCCCGAGCCTCCGCAGCCAAAGGTCCGCCGTCCCCGTGACCCTCCTCTCATCAATCACAATCGCCCATGGGCTTACTTCGACGGTGCTGCCCAACAGCAGGGATGTGGAGGGGGCTTTCTTCTCTTCATAACCGAACAACACTTCTACAAAACAACGCTGGGTTTGGGAGCTGGTTCAAACAACTTCGCTGAGCTCATCACCCTCCGTCATCTTCTTCACTTTGCATTGAGCCACAATTGCTTGATTTAAGCATATATGGGGATTCAAAGATTGTCATAGATTGGTTCAATAAAAATTCTGCTTGTCACACACACACACTCAGCAGCATATTGGATGAAATTAATTTACTGAAGGATCAATTTAATGATATCTCTTGCAATCATATCTACAGGGAACACAATGACTGTGCCGACCAGCTATCCAAAGAGGCTACGACACTTCCCAGAGGCCAGTGGATAATACAAGAGCAACGAGGCACAAATGCATATCAGTACTACCACAGACCATACATAGATGCACAGTATCATAGGGCAGCCAGCCCATGAATACTGATATGAACAGATTTTTTGAACAATTTTGTATATAGAAGATAAATAGCAAAACTGATAGCCTTGCGTGGCAATATGTATATATGACAATTTCAGAACATCCTATGAGATGATTTTTGCTTTTTGATAGACTGTAATAGAATCTACAGCTACCCACATGTGGGGTGGAAGAACATACAGCATATGCAACTGCATCTACAACATGTAATTTTTCCAAATTAATGAAAGATTACGATTTTTCCAGTGGAAAAAAAAAGGTGTAGACAATGCACAAATTGAAGGAGTTCATTATGATAAAGAAGCCTTTCCTAGTGATTGGTATATACAATATAAATCTCTGGCTGCAGATAGTTCAAATAAATTGGTCAAGAGAATGTATGTAACAGATAACCCTGTCAAAATCTTGCCTAGTCAACCGT
Source organism: Pinus taeda (assembly GCA_000404065.3). Taxonomy (NCBI): domain Eukaryota; kingdom Viridiplantae; phylum Streptophyta; class Pinopsida; order Pinales; family Pinaceae; genus Pinus; species Pinus taeda. Next base: position 40,682 of record APFE031212971.1, on the reverse strand, counting down.
CAATACCAAGACCCATTGCTTTGCCAGAAAAACATGTGTTACCAGCTCAAAGTGAACCAGTCCTTACCAATGGAAGAAGATCTTTCTATCGCCAGATTTCTGTACCAGAAGAACCTAGTGCTTCCACTAGTACTCCACTGACTCCCCTATCTGATACTCAATTGTACATACCCGAAGAAAAGCTGTTTCTAGCTGTAAATAAGATGTTTAGAACATATGTACATAATTTTCCACCCACAGAAGAATTCCAGTATGCATCTAAGAGATATGTGAAAGGAGGAAAATGGCCACCAAAAACAAAGTTTTGTACTACTTCATCCCTTTCCAAACATCCATCTACTAGAGTTGATTGTGCCCCATTACTAGAACATAATTCACAGAATACCAATGATATGGATCAAGTACATCAGATAGGAAATTATTTGACCACTTGGTGTTCCTATGCCAAAGATGTTCTAGACGACCTAGGTGAACAAGCTAAACTTATCAATACTAATCTTAAGTTGCTATATGATGAGCAACAGAGAGAGAAGCAAGAAAAGGAAGAAAGGAGAAGAAGAAAACAAAAGAAAAAGGCTAGAGAAATTCCAAAATTTCATAGAGATATCTCTGTCCCTAATCATTGGGATTTAGAGGAAGAAAGTGAAGAGAAATCAGAAAAAAAAACTTCTGCAGATGAAGGTACTTCTAAAAATACTGGGAAATTAACCAGTGAATCTAAGACATTCAGAGCACATAAACCTTTTGAATCAAAGAAAGAAGTAATGACTTTGTCAGACGCTGCCTCTAAATTTCCATCTTTTATTTTTCCATCTATACGTAATCAGAATAAGGCACATGTGTTCAAAGAAGTAGCTAAATATCCAAGAATAGAAGAAGACCTGTTAGCAGCAAATGCCAGTGGCTACATTCTAGATCTAGATAGTTCTTCTAACCCTGGAGAATCAATTAGAATCTGGATAGGAGCCCTATATCAGATGTAGGTTACAACAAAATTGGATAATATATCTATTATGCTTTTAGCAGAAAAAAGAATGGCAGGAATGGTCTATGATTGGTGGATGGGACCATCTCCAGAAGAAAGAATAGCCGTTATGGAATCAGGTTTAGCCACTCTAGAGGTGTTACTCAAAACACAGTGCGTACCAGAACCAATAGATGAGAAAAAACATCTTATAACTGATCTTAGCAGAATGGAATTAAAAGATCTCAGATATTTAGATCAATTCAGCAAAGATTTCATGGCTAAGGTTTTCAAAGCAAATCTCCCTAATGATGTGACTCAGAAAATCTCATACCTGTCAAAACTACCCGGCAACTTAGGAGACCTTGTGATGAAAGATATAGAGTTGCAATACAAAACATTAGAGCATATATATTAGGTTGATCTTCTGTTTCGTGTTTCAGAAAAAAGTTAAATATTTATGCTAGCAGAAGAAAGCTCATGATCTTACTCCAAGCTCCAACGTTTGTCAAGCAGTATTGCCATGGACACCGTTTAAGTCAAAGAGAAAATAAAAAAGGTATGGCAAATACAAACCTAAGAGAGTCTCTAATCCAAGAAAACCATTCAGAAAATATAAATTTTTGAAGAAAAGAAAGAATCCACGAAACAACAACTATTGTTTCATTTGTAAAAAAGGAGGACATTTTGCAAGGAAGTGTCCACAAAAGTCATCCAGTGCTTTGAAGGCTTGTATAGATATTAATGAATTCTAGGATGATCGGTCAATTGTAAATTCAGATGATGATGTTTCAGATTTATATATTTTAACTGAAATATCAGATGCAGAAGAAGAAGACAATGTACAGAAAATGAATGTATGTCAGTCATCTAATTTATTGTTGCATTGTAGATATTCTAAACAATAAAAATTATCATAATTAAAACATATAACCCAACAACATAAAAATGACTCATAACTTCTTTGATTTAACACCATATGGAAATCAAAATTCTTATTTCAAGATACGATCCAAACATCAATTATATAAATTGTCGTAGACAATTAATCAAAATCACTCTTATTTCCTTGCACACCATCAGAATTCACATCTTTAGATGAATGACTGGATGCAGACGAAGATGTTCCATATTTTTCTCTTTCATCAACTAGTGCCCCATCCGAGTCCACATGCATGTCCACCATTTCCGGTTTCAAAATTCTTCTAGATCTACAACTGGTTTTAACAGAGTCTCATCTCAACACTGTTCCTTCTAGTAACAAAATTTTCAAAATCTTTATCGTCTTGAAGTGAAGAGTTCATCTCTTAGTTAAATTGAAGTTATAAACAAGTATGTCAACATCTTTCAATTTTAAGAGGTCTGTGTGGCGACAATTTATATTTGTCCCTTTTCTTTTTCTTTCTGCCAATTTTTTTTATCAACTACCATCTCTGGCTTATACACACCATTGAATAGGTGTGTATTTGTGGCATACCAATGTACTTCAACCCCTGTAACATCTTCATTTTCTGTAAAGACCTTTATAACCTCAGCAACCCAGAATGGATAACCATTGGGATCTCCATCTGCTAGCACTGCGATCATGCAACCCTCCTTAATATATTGTACTGAACCCTTGTAAAGGTCTTCCATGGCTTCATGCTGTGCACGAGATCTTCTGAAACCAATATACATCTCTTTCCTCTCCCTGTGAAGAATTAATAATACCTTGACATTGTTGTTGTTCAACAGGGATGGAGGCTTGGAAATTAGTAGGATTTGGACCTCCCTCTTCACCCATGGATTAAATTGACCTTCTTTTTCTCCTCCTTTCATTATTAATTCATTAACCTCTTGAGTAATTAAAAGCTTGCAAGGATTAAATAACAATAATCTTAATTAACATAAAATTACAATTAGTTAAAGCAAAATCATTATGATTAAATAATTATTTATATAATAAAAAATTAATGCAAAAACAATTTAACTAATAGTAATAATAATAATATTTAATGATGATAATAATAATAAATAAATAAATAAATATAAATAATTATAGAATATTAAAACATAAAAATTAACCTACACAAACTTTTTATACCATATTAGCCTATGTAGTAGCTAATAACTTGTCAAATTAATCTAAAACATTAAACAAATTATTATAAAAATTGAATTATGACATAAACACAATTATTATATTGTTATAATTAAAGTTCATAAAAAAATAAAAATTAAAAAAAATAATTAATAATTATATATATATATATATATATATGAAAAATAAATAAATAAATCTAGTTAATTCAAATCAGTAGGTTGTCGGCTCACATACTTGACATCTCAACCTTAACCCTATTTATCTCTATTGTCTCTCTCCTTTGTAAATCAAGTCATGATACTGAGTTTGGGTCTAGACTCGAAACGTCGACAAAGCAAAATGAAAATTGTGGAATATCCGAGTGAAGATTTTAAAAAATGTTTATTTTTTCATGTTTATTTGACACATTTTGTGGCCAAATAAATGGATTTTTCAAAGGTATATATTCATTTGTTGTTCTTGAAATGCTATCACTTTGATTATTGGAAAATGGCTCCCACCAAACTGTATCAGCAATGTCAAAGTATTCATGTATATCTAATGCATTTTTTAATTTTTTCCATGCAATCATAATAATTTATATCTCTATTCTGTCTGCGTGCATTATGAACTTCACCCACTGATTGTAATAACAATATTTTTGATGCAAATATTGGATGATTTGGAATGAACTTCTAAAATTCCAAACTTGATGACAGTGCCCATTCTGCAGTACTTGAATACTTCTTGCCCCATATTAGTGTTTTCTCATCAATTTTTTTGATACGAAATCGATGTTGGAAGCTAATGTCATTAAGTTCAATGCATTTCTCCTCACCGTGCGATCCCAGAATAAACCTTTGCATGTCAACAATGTCTTCCAACACATCAAAAGTAGGGTATGGCATGTATGATTTCTTAATACATTCAATTAATAATGGCAAGCTCCCGACTTCCTTCCTTCTCAATGTGATTGAAAAATCGCTGAACATCTAATCAATATGGTCATGAGTGTGCCCAACAAAAAGAAAACCAATTTTCTTTCTTCCTCCTCCATGTCACTGAAAAACGATTGAACATCTGATCAATATGGTCATGAATGTGTCCAACAAGAAGGAAACCAACATTTACCTTTTGAAAAATTCTCAATTCAACAGGATGTTTAAATATCCAAAAACAACTTGATTTTTGCTTTCATGACAAGTGTTGTCCAATTATAGATACAAAATTTCAAAAAGATTACCATACCAATGAAAAAGCATATCATGAATTATGATTATTGTCAGATTTGCATCATTATGAAAATTTGGAGCTGTGCAGTACACTCTTGGCAACATTTTCCCATTGAAGACCATATAACTGACCAAATGATACTGAATTTTATTTTCCTTCTGTAAATTTTTGGGTGTGCGAACAAAATGTGGTAAAAGTGTTTTCTTTTGGTCCATACCATCAATTATCAAACCCAAATATTTACTCTGATTATCATAACATTTCTTTCGATGCTTGTACAACTTTTTCCTTTTCACTTGTTTGTGATGCCCTTGAAGTTCTTTGACAATGGAATCTACACAACATAAAATAATCATTAAGAAATAAGTTTTCATAGTTGATGACTACAATTTTAAAATTTGAAGTTATGAACGTTGACCTCTTTTTGACCCTTTACATTTATCCCTTTTTTATTTAAGAGAAGCATATGTACTGCAAATCCCCATCCCTGTCTTCTTAGAAATACAAGCATTGTTGAATTCTTTCTTCCATACCTTCACAAAATATTGATATGTAATAAACCGATCATGTCCCCCAGATCCTTTTGCATATTTTTTGTACAAGGTGTAGATTTCTCGCATTGAAAAATTATCTGGAATATGTATTGTCTCTCTATTTGGCATACACTCTCCATGCTTTGAAAAGAAATTTTTTATCCCTGGCATTGCAATGTTTGATAATGGTTCAAACTGTCGTTTATGACATACTTCTAAATAAAATGTGGGATCTTTCTCCAAATTTTCTTGGGTTATTGAGAGACGAAAATTACCCATTGAATGAAACATTTTGAAAGTCTTTTTACAGATAAATAAAGACCCAATATGATAATCATAACTTGACAATGTAGATTGCATGTACTCAACTAAATATGAATTTTGCATGCTTTTATTCATTGGCAAATTTCTCTTCCTTTTCTCTAATGCAAATTTGAAATCCATATGTTTCAAGCAATATTTTTTGAAAACATTCACTTGAAATGAGAGCGCTGATAGAACTTTTTCTCGTCAAATATTCTGCTCTACACTTTGTATAACTAGAACATCTTGGATTGATACGAAAAGGTCTGTTCCTACTCCTTGATACAATATTTCCTGGGAACATCTCCATCATTGGATCATCATTTGTATAAGCATTTTCATCATCATTATGAGGAATGTTATCTTCATTATGATCAACTGTGCTTTTGAAACACTGACTTTGGAGGATATTCCTCATTTTCCCTTCTTCAGTTCTACTGTCACAGTCCTTAGAATTAGGACTAAATGGAAAATTTTACTCGACATTTATTGGATATTCTTCCTCATGTGCATAGTGCTACTCTCATAGTCCATAGAATTAGGACTACGTCGAAAATGGGACTATTTACTTACTGAAAATTTTACATCACGTGCTTTGTCATTGCTACTCTCATAGTCCTTGGGATTAGGACTAAGTGCTTCATCCTGTCCTTCGTCACTACTGTTCTCATAGTCTTTAAGGTTAGGACTAAGTGGAAACTGCAACTCTTTATTTATTTGAAAATCTTCATCATGTTCTTCATCACCGCTGCTCTCGTAGTCCATAGGATTAGGACTAAGTGGACACCGTGACACTATTCATTTGAAATTCTTCATCATGCTCTTCATCACTGCTACCTTCATAGTCGATAGGATTAGGAATAAGTGGACACTATGACACTATTGATTTGAAATTCTTCATCATGCTCTTCATCACTGCTACTGTCATAGTCCTTAGGATTAGGACTAAGTAAAAGAATTGGCTCTTTATTCATAGTGGAATAATTTCTGTTATATTCATCAATATGAATAGAGTTGTTACGCAACGAAGATGTTGATGTTTCACAAAAGCGAAATTTCACTATCAGAGGAATCCATGCCTCTCAAATAGAAAAAGGTTGAATGATACAAATGTAAACTCTCCTAATGACAATATATAGCCTAACGAATGAAAATTTCCCTCCAAAAATTTTCGTCAAAATTTTTCCTTCCAAAAATTTCGTTTCGTGTATTTCCCTCCATTATTTTCTTTTACAATTTATTGAAAAATTTTAACTAATTTTTTTGTGTGAAATAAATATTTAAAATTAAAACTGCAAATTAAATCTTTTACTTAAATTAATTTATTACTTAAACTATATAATATTTATTAAACAAATAGATTTTTTTTTAATTTTTATTATACTTTCTAAAACAAATTAATCCCACATTCACTGTGCTGTAAAACAATTCTGTACTATTCACTTTATTATAGTTTTCTATATCGTCATAACAAAATTAACATGTTAAAATTTATAAAAACAAATTAATCCCACATTAACCGCATGGTAAAACAATTCCATAATTTCCCCTATATAATAAATTTCATTATCATTATTCCTCACATGGCATCAAGGTTTTCTGAAGTTCGTTAAAAGACTTAGAGCGAATTTGTGGAGTAGCTACATTGCTATCAACAACATATTCAACGGAGGGTTATCATATTTGAAAAGTTAGTTAATTTTTTTGCAGAGACTGTTACGCGTACCCTGGCTTTTATACTGTCTGCTTCCCTACTTACGTTGCCTCTACTTCCCTGGCTGGGGTTGTCTGGCTTTATCTCCCATTCCCCTGGCTTTGGCTCCCATTCCCTCGGATGGCTATACCTCGGATGGCTATACCTTACGCCTGGCTGGCTCTTTACCTTCCCGAGTGAGGTAAGTTAGTGGCTTGTTCCTGACTGCGGCCTGCTTACTTACACATTTATAGAACGTTGCCTTACACGTTGCCTGGCTCACCCTCTTCCATGTTCTTACTTCCAACCTATTCCAACCCTCTTACACCCTATTACTTCCACGTTACCCGGTTGGCCTCCTTACACGCTATCTTATGCAAATTTTAAAATTAAATAAGTTGAATGAAATTAATTTTTTTTAGTAGTTAAAAATTTTTGTGTTACAGATTTACCTACTACGTCCACAGTGGGTGTGGTGGGCCTGATAAAACTCCTAGTGGCCCAACGAGCCTGTGAGTGAGGGGCGGGGGAGTTGGCTGTCCAACACCCCACCCCACCCCGAGGGTAGGGCGCTGGGACTAACTGTTAGCCGATTTCCGGGGTGGGGCGATAGGGTGCTTCTTTTTTTTTTTTTTTTTAAATTGTTATGTTTTACAAAATTAATTATCATTTATCATTTTGTTTGTTAATTTAAGCTATTATTTTTTTGTAATTGACTAATTTATATGTGTTTTTTTCTTTAAGAAAATAACATAAAACAAGATTTTTGTGAATCTTTCTAGACCAAAGACTGTTAAAAGTGGATCTTCAAAAAACACTGTTGAATGAACCAAACCTGAGCTGATAGCTACAAATCTTTCAAGTGCCTCGAACGATAAGAAGATGGTTTCATACTGGAAAAAATCAAAAGAAGTGAAACTTCCAACAAATCTCTGGTATGTAAAAGAAAGAGAAAGCCAAGATGTGCATATATATCTATATGTTTATATACCTAATGATACTGTAATTTATGAGGTGCTGAGAAAGCTCATAGACATTTGTTTGGTACCGAACAGTGAAGTTGTTTACATACTTACAAAACCACCCAAGTCATATGAAAAGATTAAATACTAGTTAGCATACTCATTGTATGACACGAGAGATGTATCTACAAAGTTGGGTAAACAAATCGTAAATGAGACGAAACAAAATATTGTAAATATTATTATTTGTATTTGTGTTTTGCGTTCTTGTAACTATCTTATTATATTTTATAACTTTCTTTTTATTGACATATGATATTTTGTTTCGTAGAAATTTGTTGAAAGTTGTTCAATTATGTTAGGAGGCATTCATTTCATAGAGGATGATATTATGAAAGTTGTCAGCAGTTTCTACTTAGTGTCAGAAGAAGATATGTCAAACAAGCAAAATGTAGTAATTCATGATACTACAAAACTACATCCAAGGGATTTGAAAAAAAAATACCTCTAGTGGAGAAATCTAGCAAAGGTAGACATGTTACTTTTGAAGATGAGGAAGTTGAAGCTAACACTGAAGAATATGTTGTCATTATTGAAGATGACATTAAACCAATGTTAGAAAGGAGAAGAGTCGTAAAAGACCAAAAATAACAATGCCCAAGAATAAATTTGTTCTAGTTAATGATGAGAATGTTATGAGGAAGAAAAGTAAGTTGAATATTCTGAAGTAGTCATTACCAACAATAAAGATCCTACTGAAATTTCAAGAAAAAACAGAGAAATCATTACACCAGGAGCTGATTTAGAGGATGGCATTATTAAAACAAAACAAAGTGCCATTCGACAGAATTTGACAAAGAGAAACTTAATTGAGGGTGGTCGTACATTTCAGCTTAATGTGAGACAAATCTATAAGGCAAATGAAAGACAATGTAAATATCAAATAAAAAAGCGACACCACCTACATGTTCACAACTTGAAGACATTGATGAGGTACAATCCATATGATCATGTGGTTAATTATGTGATTCTTGTTGATCTAGATCAAGTTTCTAACAAAGAAGCATTTAGTAAGTCAAAATATTTTGAATACAATTATTATGTGCTTGGGGGGAACCATTCTGTAGAAGCTCAAAGACAATTGATGAAGGAATATCCCAATAACCCACATTTTGAAACAATGAAATGTATTATTATGTTGGTTTATTAGATACAGAAGCAAAGTTAGTGGTATGAGATTATAATTCAGATAATGAATATATGATGTCTATAATTTTCATCCAAAGAGTTAGATTTATTCATAGTGAAATTGAAGAAAAATGTGGCGGGGATAAGTTAAATGTTACTCTAGATTTCCAAAAGGAATGTTGTATGGAAATAAGTTATCAAATTGAGGAGAAAATCAATTCAAAAGGCGACAACGTAAATATTGATTTATTCAAAGGCATTGCTAACATTTTCCAGTTGGCATTTAGAACTGGAGAAATATGGGAATTGATTACATGAGATTTTTAACATGTCGATTAACAATGATATGTAGCAAGCATGAATCAAGTTTTGAAATGAAACAACTTCCAGAAGAAATAACTATCACACCTTGGAGAGCATTGCAAGGAGTGAATGATAAAAAAATTGTCAAAGCAATATTATCTCGTGTGAGGTTAGGGGAATTATCATTGGAGGAAATGTCTGAGAAATTTCAAAAGTAAGTTTGTTGAATTATTTTTACTTATTTCTAGATTATAATTTTCTTTTAAATATAACATATTGTTCTTGGTAGTTTTTGTTATACATATCATTATATTAAATTTTTTTACTTTATCTATGCAACCACAAAGTTTACATGAAAATACAAGAACAAAATGATTAAATTGTTGAATGAAAATAGTTGGGATAATGTTGTACGCAATTATCCAGATTCAAGTTCTACATCAACATTAAAAAAAATTACCTTGCATTTAAAAATGTATGTTGATTTATACATTCATTTTTATTCATCTCTATACTATTTTTATTTTATAATTTACACATATATTTGTTTATTTTATTAAAGATGAAGAATGATGCAAATGGAGCACCAGATAATTTCAGAAACTTTATTGAAAAAGTTAAGATCGAAAGACTAAAGAAGCAACGTCTTAGAAATGTTGAACTTGATCCAATTCTTACTCATTTCATTTGGAATGGGTTTGACACTATTCAATATCAAGTAATACAAGGCGGTTGTGAAGACATTGTTAAACTCATACCTAAAATGGATTATGCTCTAGTTATTGCAGATATTCCCCATGGTTTCAATATTTCAAACATTGATTATGATAGTGACTCTTATACTTATCAAGCTCTTAGTAAAATGGTTGCGAGATTTCTAGAAGTCGCATCATCACCATTATGGAGATTTGTGACATTTCATTCAGACACATAATTGGCAATGTTATCGTCAAGCTTTAAGGGGAAAACAAACTCAAGGATGCAAGTTACATGGTAAGACGTTGAAAATGTATATTTGATTAATGTTAAAAAATTCATTTATGTACAAGTTAATTGAAATTTTACTATTTCATGTTACAGACAAAAGACAAATCTTCTTAACCGTGAAGATCAACAATTTATAAATGATTGTGAGTTCATCCATATTGATAGCTGGGAAAAAGATGATAGCTATATGTCTATGATTTTTAATGGGGTAGATGGAAAGAGTCATAGCCAAGCACTGGCTTATGATGTTGTTGTGAGAAAACTAACATATGAAGACAAATAAGCAAAATGAGAGATAATTAACATTTATCAAAAATCGCAGCTATTGATTAATTATCTTATAGACATATGTTCAAATGAAAAAAATTGGGTTCTGGATTTAATTTTTGGCTCAAATAAATTTTATTATATGGAATTGAATTTCAATATCTTATTTCTTAATTTATGTCATTGTACTAATTTACTTCATTATTTATTTTGTGCTTGATAGTTAGGTACAACACTAGCATGTGGCCTTCAAAAAAGAAAAAATTGCATTACCATTGAAAAAGATCCAATACAGTGCAATTTTATTCAGCAAAGAATTAATGCTTTTCAATTTCCTCCAGATGCAATGCAAGAAATTGGGTTGAATAAAGGGGACTTTAGTGAATCACGTGTGGCAAAAAAGGCAAAAGAACCCCAACCACCATTACATAGAATGATTGGAAAGACATACATTGAGAGATTTGTAAACATCAAAGATCCATTAGAAGAGAAAAATGAGCAAAATAAAGCAGAAAATATTGTGGAAGAAGATAATGATGAAACTCTAGAGGATGAAAAGTTTGGATTACGTGATATTGTTGATTAAATTTAAGTTATGCTTGGAAATCAAGTTCATTTTTTGTAACTATTAATTACTTATACATATAATGTTTTGACTTTGACATTTTATGATAAGAATAATCATTCAATTAATGTTGTTATGTGTTCAATATTTGTATTATGTGATTTTCACATGAATTTTTATGTTAATAATTAATTTTTAACATGAAATTCATAAAAAAAAAACTATTATTTAACCATTTTTAGTTAAACTTTTCCTATAAAAATTGTGACTTTGACATGTCATTTCTAGTAAAAAAATTACAAAGAATGATCAAAATGTATAATTTTTTAATTATATTTATGTTAAAAATGGTTATTTTTATGTAAATTGTTAAAAATTATTGTTTTCTAGAGACAATTATTCATGTGGATTGAAAAATTGATTAGCAATGTATAAATATGCAAAATATAGAAACTTCAAAATATCGATCTTCTTCTTTAATTATGCAAAACAATAAAAACCTCACTAAAAAAAAAATGAAGAAGAAGACCACTTCAAAAATTGTTAAATTTGGAAAATAATTATTTACATTTCATACATTAGAAAATTTAAACTCAAAAAATAGGTTGTTTAAAAAAAGGGCTTGATGAAGAATCACCACTTTTTTAAATTGGCATGCAAATCACTAACATTCTAAAACATAATGTACATAAAAAAAATAAAATGCCAAAAACTATGTTCTAAAAAAATATGTGTTCTGCATCACCCCTTTTCAAAATTGAGTCACTTTTTTGCTATGTTTACGAAACGGGTAACAATATCAGTTCCCGTTTCAAATTTTACATCGTTTATATATATATATATATATATATATATATATATATATATATATATATATATATATATAAGGAGGAGGAAAGGGAAGAATATTTATTGCACTAAATGCATTGATTTTAGTGAAGATGTTGATTTCTAATGATATTTGATTGCTTACATTAGATGCATTGATTTCAATGTAGATGACTTCTAATCCTATTTTATTGCTTGCACTAATGCATTGATTTAAGTGTAGATGGTGTTTTTTAATCTTATTTGATTGCTTGCACTAGATGCATTGATTTCAGTGTGGATGTTGGTTTATAATCCTATTTGTTTACACTAGATGCATTGATTTTAGTGTAGATGTTGGTTTATAAACCTATTTTCTTATTTGCACTGGATGCATTGATTTGAGTGTAAATGTTGATTTATAATTGTATTTGATTGCTTGCATTAGATGCATTAATTTCAATGTAAATGTTGTTTTCTAATCTTATTTGATTTCTCGTATTAGATGCATTGAGTTCAGTGTAGATGTTGATTTCTGATTTGATGTAAATGGATGTATGATGGTACAATAATTTTAAAGTGAATAGATTAATATTGTGCATTGATTTTAGTGTAAGCATAAAAAATTATTGACAATATACATTGATTTTTGTGTTATAGTAATTCAACCTATTCATATTGGAGAGAAAGAGAGATAATGTATGATGTTTACCACAATGTCTCAAGCTAAAGATTTAAATGGTTTACGATTTTCAATTTCATATAATCGATATGAAAAGATGACAAAGCTAACAAGGGTGATAATAAGAATAGTAGAAGAAAATAGTTTGAGATTAATCACAATGAAGACTATTTGTAATTTACTATATTCTTATTATTCACTTTTTATATCATTCAACACTATCACATTGTCATTTTACATTCAAAATTTTTATTTCATCATTAAAGTTATTCACAATATTTATCATCTCAACAAACTGAGGTAACTAAGCAAATTTAAAATTAAAATCACCAGATTAATGTGAGGCATATTTAAAATGTTTATATTAATATTAGATGATTTAACATATTACTGATAAAATCAATCATCTGTCCGTTAGATTTTCTTTGGCCGCAAACGATTGAAACTAGCCTAGATCTATCTTAACTCTGGATCTATCAAGCTCCGATAGGGATCAAATCTCTTGAGGTGCAAACATTTCCTCAAATGTTGCACTCAAAAAAGAGGTTTTCACCTCGAGAGATTTGACCCCTCTCGGCACTTGATAGATCCGAAGTTAAGATGGATCTAGGCTAGTTAGTGGAACAATGACCTAGATGGATTGTCTTGGCTTTAACATGATGTCGAATCAGATGGTATTTTGTATTGATGTGCGTCGTTCGATCATGAAATTTGGGTTCTTAGCCAACTTTATTGCGTAGGTGTTATCAATCATGAGTGGAGTTGAATGTACTTGTTTTATTTGCAAATATTCTAGATTTTTTCTGAGCCACACAATTTCTTTTGGTGCCTCAGCAGTGGCCACATATTTTGCCTTTGTTGTGGAATCTGCTAGAACTTATTGTTTGCACGATCTCGAGGAGACAACTCTTGATCCAAGACTCGTAACATAACCTGCAATAGATAACTCAATTTCTTTGTCTCCATTGAAGTCTGAATCATAATATCCAATCAAAGTTGAAGTCCACTTGTATATACTTGAGTCCAAAGTCTTGGGTTCCCTTTAAGTACTTTAGAACTCTTTTTGTAGCATACTAATGTCCTTGACAGAGTTTTTGCATAAACCTGGAGAGGATTCCAACGACAGATGAAATATCTAGTCCGGTAGTAGTCAGGTATTTGAGACTACCTACAAGTTGTCTATACCTTGTTGCGTCCTCAAATTCGTTTCCTTAAATGTATGTGAGTTTCAAGTTCTGTTCTATTGAAGTAGTCAAATGATTGCACTTAGCCATGCCAAACTTGTTTAACAAATCTCCAATGTACTTCTCTTGAGAGAGGAATATATACTTCGGATGTTGAGTTACTTCAATACCAAAATAGTAGTGAACATAGCTTGAGTCAGTGATCTCAAAACTTTTCCTCAATTCCTTCTTTATGGATGCAATGTAGCTCTCATTGTTCCTTGTCATCAAAAGATCATCTACATATACCACAAGATATACCACTGCTTCACAACCTTTTTTGACAAACAAAGTTGCATTATCAAGATTATAATGTTTGAAGTCAAGTTTCAGAAGATGCTTAGTTAACTTTTCATACTAGGCTCACGGTGCTTGCTTGAGGCCATACAAGGATTTCACAAGTTTGCATACTTTATGTTCATGTCCCTTCACAACAAATCCTTCTAGCTAGGACATAAAAGCATTTTCTTTCAAATTTCCATTTAAAAAAGCACTTTTTACAGACTTTTCAATCGTTCTGAGATGCCAAGGAAAAAAGTGTCTGGATGGTAGCCCATTTTGCTGTGGGGGCAAAAGTCTCATCATAATCGACCCCTTCCTTCTATGAAAAACATTTTGCCACAAGCTTGCCTTTGTGCTTGTCAAGTGAGCCATCAGCTTTATACTTGTCCTTGTAGACCCACTTGCAGTCGATTGGTTTGGTTCCCAATGGAGGATCAATCAGCTTCCAAGTTCCATTCTTTATCAAGGCATCATACTCCTTTTGCATCACTTCTTTCTATTCATCATGAGAAGCGACTTCTTTGAAGGAAGTTGGTTCAAAATCTGTAGACAAATGCAGTTCACAATCATAAGAAACATCCACATCAACACGTCAATCAGAATCATCTACATCACCTTCGTGTTGTCTGGTTGAATTTTTTTTCTTGTCTTTCCAACCTCATCAGGATGAACACTTTCAAGTGTCTTTGTCAACCACATCGGGGGACCTTTCTGAGATGGTCCAGGTTGCTCAGTTGACTAAGTTGGGACTGAATCAAGATTGAGTCTCCCAATTCTGTCAATCACATCACTCAAAGTATCATCAATGGTTGGAGTTTCATGTGGGGGAGAGAGTGCTTTAGAAGAAGATTCCACAAATTGATCTAGTATAGAAATCCCCCCTTCAAGATGTGGAATCATATTATCAAATTCTTGAAATGATTTCACATGTCCGAATCTATCCAAGCGATCAATTTGCAGCTCAACAACATTGTGATCTTTGGAAGATTCAAGAAAGATTACATCTCTAGATACAACAAACTTTTTATTAACTTCATCATAGAGACTATACGTTTTGGAGGTATTTGAATACTCCAAGAAGATACACTTATGACTCCTTGCACCAAGTTTGTCTCTTTGTACCTTTAGTATCAAGGCATAACAGGTGGAACCAAAGACCTTGAGATGCTTTACCGAAGGAATGTGGCCATATCACATTTCATAAGGAGTCTTGTTTCTAATAGCATTAGATAAACATCTATTCTTTACATATACAACACATAGAACTGCATCAACCCAAAACATTAGTTTTACATTCTTGAAAAACATCATGGAACATACCATATTTAAGATTGTTCTATTCATTATTTCAGCTACTCCATTCTATTGGGGATTATAAGACACATTTGTTTGATGTTTGATTCCATGTTGGCGAAGATAGTTTTTAAATTCATTTGAAGTGTATTTTTTTCCATTATCAGTGCGAGTAGAGCCAATATGAAATTGTGCATCATTTTCATTCCATGTATGAATGTTCTTGAATGTTTGAAAATCATTAGATTTGTTCATCAATAAATAAACCAACACATTCCAGTGTAGTCATCAATAAATGTCATCATCTATTTATTTCCATTTGCAGAAATAACAAGCATTGAACCACATAAATATGAATGAATGAGTTCGAGTTTTCTACGTGCTCTGGAATGTGAATCATGAAAAGACTGTTTGTTATGTTTTCCTAGAATACAAACATCACATTGCTTAAGTTTCCTAGGAATTGTAGGCAAACCAGTAACACCATTTTTCTTCAACAAGCGAAGGCTTTCATAGTTCAAGTGTCCAAATCTAACATGCCATAATAGACTTGCTAGAAATGTACCTTCATCATAATGAGAACTGCATGAGAAATTTTGTGCACGAGAAGAGGCACCTTGCAACTTTAGAAGTCTTTCTTCTTCTATCCTCATCATGACAAGTGAGTGATCTGATGTTTTTGTCACCTCAAACTTGTCATCAAACATATGAATAGAGTGTCCTTTCCGACAAATGTGGATCAAGGACAACAAGTTTCTCCTCATTTGTGGGAGATATAAAACATCATGTAGAAGAAAGTCTAGAAGACCGGGCAATTTGAGCCTGGTTGTGCCAAGCCCTAATGGCTTGAATTTTGATTGGTCTGCAAAATACACTGCTCCATCAACATTGTCAGTAAATTCTTCAAAAAAATCTCTTCTAAAAGTCATCTGGCAAGTTGCTCCTTACTCAAGCAACCAATCAATTTTCCAAGAAGCAAGTGAAGCATTAAACAAGTCTTCATTTACTCCAATATTACAGTGTGCCACAACATAGTGAATGGATTGAAGTGATTTACCTTTCTCTTCATCATTGGTTTTACCTTTGGCTTGATTTCTTTCCTGCCCAATTTTTTCCCAAGGCAACTTGCATGTGGATGCATCATGTGATCCATCTCTATTGCAATGTATGCAATGAAGATCAGATTTTTCTTCTTGAGTGTCTGCCCCCTCTGTCTCTAAAATTTCTTCTTCCTCTTCCTCTTCGACCACCTCTTCCTTTGAAAGAATCTTGAGCATGATTCTTCTCTCTATGTGCAAGACACACAACTTTACAAAACTAAGGAGTTGTATTCTTCCCAAAATCTTTCTCTCTCTCAACAAGTTTATTCACAAGGGAGTCAAAGGTAATTTCTTTGGGGTTTCCATTTGCTTGCAATGACTCAAGACAATTTGAATAAGTGGGATAAAGTGCCTTGAAAAAAGCTATCAGAGGAATGTCTAATTCAACATTAGTGATTTTGATATCATGCATAATAGATTTTACTTCTAATGCTAAAGCAAGAAGATCATCATTTTGTAATTCAAGATTGAACAATTTAATCATCAATTGGACAACTTCAAGCACAAAGTGTGAGTCATAGAGTTCCTTCAACTTTTGTAAAGCTTCAAAAGCATTTGAAAATGGTGAAATATGACAACTCACCTCTTCATTTATAAATGTTGCAATCAAGGCATAGGCTTGTTGTTCTTGTTTTCCCAAAAGGTGAACTTCTTATTTGAAGTGGACTTTTCAGGTGCATTGTCTCCTACACCTTCATAGACTCCTTTCCACAACTCATTGAAAATGAGAGTGTGTTTGATCTTCCAAGACCACTCAGAATAGTTCTCCTTTCCAGAGAGAACTACTCCAACTATAGAGATCAATGAATGCATTTAAATGTGTATAGTGTAAAAAAAATGCTCCTCTGCTAGCAAAAATTTGCACTTGCTATGTAAATAAAACTAGAAAATATGATTATGATATGTATATATCAGAGGTATATATCGGGAAGGGGTTATATGGGGAGGGTATTATATGGGGGAGGGGATATATAGGGAGGGTATTATATGGGGGGGGATATATAGGGAGGGTATTATATGGGGGAGTAGGGTCAATGTATCACAGTTAAAAATCAGGGAGCGGATTTATGCAGCATATCACCAAACCGGGAGTGGGAGGGAGGTACCACACACAAAAAAAATGCACTGCGAATTGGGCAAAAACAGATTGGAGGGTGGTATTGCAAGAATAGGGAGTATAGGAGTGTAACCAGAGTTGTCGGAGTGGTGACAAAACCGCACATATATCACAATTAAGAAACTGGAGCGGATTCAAACCGTTGCAAAGTTAAAAAAAAACAATGCAATGTAAAATGCAGTGTGAGAGTTGTGAACTAGTGCTATGGGAAAAGCGCTGATTGGTAGAGGTTTATATAGGACAGAGCAAAGCCACGGAAATTGTGAGCACTATATACCATGAAGGAGTCGGAGCTAAGACTTGGGATAACACCACGCTTCTGTTGCACCACGATAGCACCACGCTTTCGTTGCACCATGATGTCATAACACGAGGGGTGTATGTTGATTGTCCAATGTATGACACAAACACTAAATTAAATACATGGTGTATGGAAGCACGAAAGTGCAGTGGCAGAGGAGTCGAGAGTATGGTAACCGTTTTGGAGGTGACATCGAGGAGGCGGGGTAACACAATACAAATCCGCTAATAATACATAGCCAATCACGATGGAGAGTGCCACAGTTTGAGCGCAGACCATACCATGATGTCAGACCCATACATTTCTTCAAAAAACTGAATGATATTACCTTTTTCTTAGCCCCACCGACGTTCAATCCTCCACACTCACCGCACGGTCTCCACACTCATGATTATGCAAGGCAGGAAATGGCAGGAAATGCAGGACAAATTTTCTGTCAAAAGAGAATAATGGTAGATAATGACAAGATTTACAACACAACAACTAATTTTGGGAGTTGGCTCTGATACCATGTCATGCCAGGAGGTAACTCCTCAAATTGAATTGTGTTTATTCATTAAAGCTGCTCATGGTTATATACAAGAAGGGAGAGACTCTTGGGCTTCACCTCCCAATGTCTCTTCATTTTCTTATTCTCCATTATTTAAAATTTATAATATTTACAAAATTTCACCCAATACCAATGATTAGGTGTCAACAATCTACATGATCCTTACTAGGCTCCTTCCACTTAGGGTACTTTGTGGCATAGTGTCCAAACACAATGGAATCACTTGATTTTGTTTAGATCCTTTTTCTTGCCCTTTTCATTGGACTTCACCTCTCCTTGCCCCTTCTTACCCTTGGCCTTTGCTTGATAGGGCAAGGTTCTCCTTGTTCATTGTCATAATTGATCTACCATCTCTAGTCCCTCTCTTGATGTTAGGGTCCCACCCTAACCCCCTTATTTATGTAGTGGGATCACGTCATAATAAAGAGTCAATAAAGCCCATATTAATAATTGTAAGTGGT